>JAFMSR010000015.1:843315-853315 GCA_022818135.1 Saxidomus purpurata
AAGCAATGGCAAAGTTATAGCCGACATCAGTTTTTGTGACGGACGGACGGACGGACGGACGGACGGACAAATGGATCCCTACGCATCGCCTTATCTTTGAAAGGGCAACATAACAAAGTCAAACTGTATTCAAAGATAGAAAACCTTACAGAAATGCAATTTTCAAGACCCATAACTCTATTACTTTAGTGAATCGTGCATTTAGTTTATATTTTACACAATGATATTTCGAATTATCTTCCTTTAGTACAAGTTTCTTTTCCTATGCATAACGCACAATCAATAGCTATTCTTAGAGCAGTGTGCGCATTGAAAGTATGACGTCATAGCATGCAATAAAGTCCATGCGCCGTAAAATAAACTAATATATTTCGTCATAAGAGGTTACTTGCGAATAATGACCGCCGAATTATTAAGACGTCTGCAATTTGATGTTGTCTACAGATGTAAAGATACCCAAGGCCTTCGTTTTGTTATGTTTTGACACTATGAAGGGTTTGGGATAACCTCAAACAATACAAGTCGGAACGATTTTGTCCGGTCTGATACATTGGTCATCAAAGAATTGGCAGCATCTTTGGTTTGTCATTAAAACAGAGAATTTTTTTTCCACACTTATTTTGCTTGAAAATGTGTTCAGAAATTCGTGTGAAGATTAAATCATACGGCGTGGATCAAAAACAGACAGTGTGTGACTTTTTATAGAACAAATAAGCTTTTTGGATATAAAACCGGACACACTACGTCGATTTAGAACGGTTACTAGGCTATATAACAGACAGACAATGTGGATGTAGAACGGATTTGATTTTTAACAGACAATGTAGATGTAAAATGGTTTGGATAAAGAACGGACAAACAGTGTGGATGTAGAAACAGTGTGGATGTAGAACAAACAGTGTGGATGTAGAACAAACAGTGTGTATGTAGAACAAACAGTGTGGATGTAAAGGCAGGCTCTCACACAGCTCGGCTGAAAGCACATAACTACATAGATCTGACATGTGAACAACCAGTCGGTAGACTAACTAAACTACATAAATAGCAAAACATATTAAAAGTTGTGTGCTCCATTGGAATCCATTATTGTAGTTAAAATTGATGTATCATTTTTGTCTAATTACACTTCTCGACTTTCACTACAAGTCTATCAAATAACTAGAAAACGGACGTTATCCAATTAACCAGAGAATGCTAAAATTAGTTATTGGTAACTAATCTAGTATCTCGTAGGATGGTAGGATGATAGCGTAGGCATCTTCCAGTAACTCATTAACTAGGAAAACTTTGCAGATACTGTACCACTCAATGATGCTTATGTGCGTCCATTAGACTTTCCACGAATAAAACACGTTGTGGAGCCGTAATCGAGGCACGTGTTATAGACCCTAAACACTTGTACTTGTGTGGCAACTTCTTATCTCTCCTTGGTTAATTCTTCTTTAACTCCCAGTGTACTCGGTGCAACAAGGTTAAGCAACAAAAATATAACATTTGACATTTCTTAGGATATTATGTTCAGTTAACATACAACAGGCACTTTTTAACAAATGGCCGAAATCATACCGAATTTGTTAAAAATACCGCCTTTCTGGTTACAAACAGATGTGTAGATATGCCCTCAAGAGAAAAACACATGGAAGAAATGTCTGTACAGGCACTCCCAATTTCAGAGTGTATCGAAGATTTTAGTGGGACACATTTTCAATACTCCCGAATTTGGAAGTTTTAACGGTCATTTTACCGTGTTTATTACATTTAAAATTTGTTACTGGACTCTTAAAAATTTTATTACTGATATTATCACTGATTGATAGCAGGGTAATAAAACGTTTGCACAGAGATAATGACAATTATTGTAATGATTATGTCCACTTAATGGTCAGTTTGTGGTCAATTCATTCTATATTATACGAGCGTGACGGATTTTAACATCCGCCTCTGTACAGTGTAACAGTCAGTGCCATGACTCAGGTTTTACACGACCATAGAGCCCTATCAATGAAACTTTTGTCAATGTCTTCTTGGTAAATGTTGCAAAGAACCAGCAAAATAGTTTTTCTGCATGGTGTCTATTGAAGATGCATTGTTTTTTTGTGGGACTGGGGGTTTCTAGAGCAGTGGTAAAAAGGCGTGGTCAGCACACAGGTTAAGTTCATATTAACCTTAGAACGCTTTATCTCAAAAGACATGTTTCACATACATTGAATTGTCTTGTGGGCGTTTTTCTAAGAACCTCCATTTGCCATGACCTATTTTTTCATTAACCCTAACATCTTCTCTAGATCATGCGAGTAAAATACGGTGATCTAGCGTTTCTCTGTACGAGGTGAAATATGGGATTTTAAGTCATTAGGAATACGGATTTAGAAACAGTCAATATTAATTGTTTAAGGAACTGTCTCCTGACAAAAATCATCGTCAAGTTATAGTTAAGAAAAAACATTCGTTGAAGAACTTCTCCGAACACTTTTGGGACACATCAGCTTAATATGTTTTAGTCATAAAATAACACGTAGACTGGTGTCACACGCACTAATCGGTTCTTTTTATTTCGGTTTGCTTAAGATTTCACCTAAAAATGCACAATATTTGCATGACGTCCTTTTTCTTTGAATTCCTTTGATAATTTTAGATAAACTAAAAATTAAAACTGAACATTTCGTAAACGTTAAACTCCTCGGAATTCCAGTGTTTGTGACTTGTTTATAAAAGTTTTGTTTAAGTGCTCAGTGCCCCGTAGAAATTAAATTAGAAACGGCACTTACGAAGATTTCCGGATTACAGAATCTGTTGATCACGTGATAAAAGATGGTGGATATGATGACATTATGATCGTCAATATTTGAATTTCCTCTTTATAGAGAGAACGCATTCTAACGTGTTATGCATTTTAACGAGATATTTATAAACGGCTGTAGTAGAGGAACAGACAGACTATAGTGCTGTAGTTTTGATTCAGTGTGCAATACGTTATACAACCGTCCACAATTTATATATAATTAAGCTTGATTCATTCATAAATCCCGCTTTGACAAAACAGACAACAGTTAAATAATGATAATTATAATGAAAATAAAAATAAAGGTCACTCACCACGAAACAACAACAACAACAAAACGCCTTCTTCTTCGGGCTTCTTGCTTCACCAGTCGTCAACGTTTTTACTGACAACTCCTCTGAAACTATTTGGCCAGTCTCGATACTTGGTGATGTTCCTTGCTTAAAGCTCTTAAAGGATTTAACTTGGACAGTGTTGGATGACCTTGACTTTGACTATGTTTGTGTTTATTAAGCTAGAGCCATGAAATTTTGACCATGTAAGTATGCAGTTTTTCAATGTTTTCTGTCGCACTTGTTTCCAATAATGACTTTGTATTTGATGTGTTTTGCCTTAATTCAAACTACACGTAGCCTTTAGTGCTTTACATAGACTTGAAAACTTAAAAATCGCTGTAATGTAACGTTACGTTCTGCGATCCTGTTCTTGACTTTGTATAACGGCTAAAGGTACTCAGACAGACAGACAGACAACTAACCCCTTATATAGATACAACTTCAATTTGCTGTATTACCAGCTTTATATAAATCTTAAATAATTGTTACAAATTGCCACTTACCTTGATTTTTTACAAGCACAACTCAACGCTTTGTTATATTTAGTTTGCAATCATAACCTTTATAGATTGCACGAATAAATCGTGGCTGTTGTCAATACTGATTCAGGTGTTCGCAAATTTGCTCGCATTTTACTTCAAAATCTGGTCTGCACGTTTTTACCGTGCTATTTGAGGCTTTAACTGTTTGTTAACCACAACAGACTGGTGTACAATTGTAGAATATTGAATATTAAAAAAACAAACAACCAATTTTACGTTCTGTGGTCTAAGGCTCAGAAACGTTCCTCGACTCAAACTCGAACAGATAATTACCTTTAATCGGCTAACGGTCAATGCATTTCCCAATGAGGAGCGATTGGTATTCATAAACGTAAGGAAGGGTCGAGTAACCTCGAGTAAGGACAGATATTCGAGGAGCGAAAGCGCTTCCTCGAGCTGCACTCAAGGTGTCATTTTGAATATGACTCCAGTGAGAAATTGACGAATTGCATAAAATAGATGAAGTTGTATAGGTCCGTAGCCATGAATAGTTTTAAGGGACAGAGGCAACCCCTTAGAGATTTTAATGATGTGGAATTCTTCTTAAAATATTATACTAGTACTCAAAAAACGAAAAAAGTCAGTAGGCAATAAACATATTTATGACCAAAAACTCACCCTAGACAAATTGCGCAGATTTTTTCAATCATGCGCTATAATAAAAGAAAACTATAGACAAATAAACATTTAGTACAATTTTTCATTCAAAATATGCCTTTTCACTCGTAAATCCATTGAGGGGATTATGACTACTATGCCATTTTTTGACCAAGGGGATTTCGACCAATGGGATTTTGAAGTACACTCGATGCAATCAATAAATGGACAAGAAAAAAATAGGCGTAGGAATGGGGGTCAGGTTGGTTCTCCCCCTCCTCGCCGAGTCAGACCAGGATACTATATTTTAACATGAAATAAAACTTGCACGATCTGGATACAACCGTATAATTATATCCCACTGTTTTTATTTCTCTGATTTTAAAGTTGTATATTGCTAAATTGTTCATATTAGCACAGGGATTCACTGCACGGTATTAAATATTTTTGCCGCATCGCACCAAACTCACCCCGACCCCAGAGACACATACCTTCGTTCTTACTCTCTCTCTCAACTGTGTGGGCCTCATTGGTGCAGTGATTACGACATTCGATTCGCAACTTAAAGGTTCCGCGTTCAATTCCCAGTTAGGCCACTTGACAAATGTCCTAGACCAAAACTTTTTATGACACATGTGTCTCAGTTTATCCAGCTGTAACGGTGTACCAGATATGAAAATCTCCATTTTCTCTAAAAAGTAATAGGTTGTCTCGAGAGTGATAACTATAAGCTAAGAGAACTTGTTGCGTAATCGAGCTAAAATATACTCAACAAAACATCAAAGGGTCAATTACATATAATTTGAAAGTCTTGACAGACAAAACCTTGAATAAGTAAATAATATACTGTGAGACAGCTGCAATGAAACAAATGCTTTTTTGGTAGGGACAGGTACTGATCTTATAAGATAAGCTATTTTTTAAGTATTTGTTTTAAAACAATCAATGTGCATTGATATTTTTTATAAAGCTTAGCTAGAGTACACACGTAAAACAGTGATCTTGCAAATGGCGTCAATAGAGCGACACATTCAATTAATGCTTTCTCATACTTTTATATAAATGTATAGTGTGATGACTGATGCTGTTACAACCAAGAACATTGTTATTTTCAAAGCAGATCATATTGTTATGTAAACGAAAATCAACTTTAAAAAAACTATTCTTTATTTTTTTGTTAAGTATAAATTAGTAATATTTTAAGTAACCTCCCCATCCTTTCTGTTAAAATCCATCCACCATGATCGCTGATCAAAATCTCTGACTTTTTGGTTTACTTCTTGAAGATGCGGGAAACGGAAACATATCTGATTACACAATTCTTTAAACTGTCATGTTTTCTTTTGCAATGTGTATTCCATATTTATGTATGAATCAATTGTTAAAAGATTTGTTTCGGGTGATTAACGCCTCAAACCTTCCTCGAGAAAGTCAAGGATGACTTTTGACTATGAATACCAATTAGTCACTCGAGTTCACCTTACTTGAGGCGTCCTTGAGCATCCCTTAAGGAAGCCTTTCCCGAGTATGAGTCGAGGTGGAGTTCGAGTGACGACTCTGAATATAGCCATAAGTCAGACACTCGTAGCCGTTGTCTATGAAATGTTTTCGTTTAGCTTCGCTCGCCTCCAAATTTTATAGACAACGGCTACGTGTTACATATTGGTATCACAGAAGTCTTTCATTTAGTTCTACATTGGCGTATAATTTAAGACAATCACTGCACGAACATTTCGTTGTTTCTGAAAGTATACGGTGTACATGCCGAGGTTAACGAGCCCATCACAGCGATCTGTCACACTTTTTCTAAAACAAAATCTTTGTTTACGGAATAGTCGACTAAAATTAGCAATTGCTTCTCTGATATCAGGATTCTTAACGTAGGATACTTTACCCTTATATTTATGGCTTGTTCCTACCTTGAACTAAATCCCAGCGTTTTTTTTCGTTTTCCGGTAATTAATTAGACGGTAATTCCTCCTTCGAGGAAACTAATGGCACTGTAGCGCCATAGCAAAGGTTGTCGGGAGGAGTTTTAACAATTTTCATTTGGTTAGCAACGTTAGAAATGGCCTGTGATTGCAGAGTTTGTATTAATGATTGATAACAAAGCACTTTGTGAACACATTCATTGCAAAATGTGTAAAAGTTCTTTGGTGTTGTTTTTTTACCCCAAAGTTTTCAGGTTTTTGCCAAAGTCGATTAGCGTAAAATCTGTTGTTTGTTATTTTTTCAATTTTATTTAAAACATCATCTGTGTTAGCTGAGTTAATGAATCCTTTCGCCGAGTTTCTGTTGATTTTAAACTTTTTTTAGTCATCTTTACTTTAAAAAATCTTTAAAGTTGCTCTTCTGTAGTTTATGTTATCTAAGATTTTTTATTCTAGCTAGAGTTGAATTGATCCGGGTCCGGCTTGAGGGTAACTTTGTATACTTGTTCAAAGTGCTGAGACCCCAATGTAGATATAGAGTTACGTCGGACAGATACCTAAAATACTCACACCATGTCTTTAAAAGATGTTAATGTACTATTAGCATCTTTGGATAAAAAAACAAAAATCTAATCTGCTCAAATTAATACCATCATAACACTTTTAATGACCTAATTCTAATTGTATTGAGGGAATAACTTTTTAGTTTTATGTTTCTCCTTGTACAAAATGTAAGACAGTGGTCACTTTGACGTACGGATAGTCTGCGACATTTTTTTTTTTTTTTTTTTTCATTTTTTTTTTTTTTTTTTTTTTTTTTTTTTTTTTTTTTTTTTTTTTTTTTTTTTTTTAGCGTTGAAATGTTTTAGTATGTATGCAATGTAACAGTGACCAAATTCAAGTACAATTTAGTAGGACCGAAATCCCTATTCAATAGTACGGGTCTCAGTTCCCTGTATTTTCGAAAAACGCGCAGAACCCATGTTCCAGGCGCGTCCTCTCGAGGTTTCATTGCAGGCCACATTGGGGTTTGGCCAATATCTTGTCCGCTTCATATCTCCTAAACCTTCAGAGATGTTCGTGAAACTTGGGTCAGATACTCACCTCGCCGAAGCTACGACCGTATTTTTTCTTCTCACATTTTTCCCGATCCTGTTCGTGTATGATCTCATTTTTCACAAAACACAGTCACATGTTTCACATTTCCTGTGAAATTCATGATTTTCTTGCTAACCCTCTTTTTTGACAACCACATTATGTCTTATTCGAAAATATGAAGATCCTAATCTTCGCAAATATGTGAAAAATGTGATAGGTGAAAAAATATATGATCTTACAAAAAATTACAATAATTACTAGATGTTATTCGAAAATCGATCATTTAAAATTTCATTAATTAAAAATTATTTAAATTTGGTATTCTATAAAACCATTTTGGCGTTTGAAGTCATTAGTGTATTTCAAAGTCATTTTATTTTTTTTCCAAATTCTTAAATTGTATTATAACAGAAATTGGCGTTGCATGTAAATGTCCAATTCAATTTATTCTTTAAAAGGAGTTAACCTAGCTTTGATTAAATGTTATCTCGAAAGAAATGCGTGTTTATGGAAGCGATTTGCGGGGTTTCCTTTCCAGATATTTCCATTATGGCAGTTTTAGGTTTTCCAAACGCTAACTACTTGCGACACGTCACTTCAGTTTACAGAGATAGTCGTATAGTTGAATGCATTTTCCACGTGTTCTTGCTATTATTGCTACTTCGAAGAATTTAGTTACACCCCACTGGAGTTCGCAAAAGTCACCTACTCGATTTTTACAAATAGTCGGTAATGTTTATTGAAGAAATAATCTTGCATGTCCATGCTTTTGAAAAACAAGAAGAAAGACTCGCATTACAAGGTATAAATGCATCACTTAATAACTTTATTTGGTAAATTTCTTTTTTTTATTTGTGTAATAATCGAGTGTGAGAGAGAACTAGTGTCAAGACAGAATTATTCGTTAGAAAACTTCATTACAAAAAATAAATATATTTTGCAGAAAAAAATATTATTTGGGACAATGAGGGTTATATATTACTTATGAGAAATAATCTCTTTTGAGAACTTTCGTTTTCTGTTGAAGTCTAGAAAATTTAAATACGGCGAATTAATGCCGTTCTCTTGTCTCGTGTACCGTAGCGTCATTTCTACATGACAGGCGTGGAATGATTCCGATGTGTACATTATCTTAACTTTGTTTTTTTCCCAAAAAAAAAAAAACGAAAAGAAAAAAAAATACGAAAAGGATAGAAAAGCACACGCACGCACGCACGCACGCACGCACGCACGCACGCACACAAAAGAGTGGTGTTTTCAAAACAAAAAATGTACGTGGCTAACATCGTAATATAACAAATATAGAGAAGATATCTGAACTTCTATCAAGGGTGAAATAACCATATACTAGTACTTTTGTTCCAGAAGTTCTATGAGAAAATAAGATCCAATTACATAGGACGGGAAAATCTAGAACAAACTTGCCTCACGGGACATTAACCTGCCAACATGTCAACAATTGAGAAGAGTAAAATAAGCTTTTACGTATCAGCGGGTCCACGGGATATGTTTTCCTTGGCTTACAATAATTTCAAGAATTTCTGTCTGGTATTTTAAAAAATAGCCTACACAGTTAGTGCATATTCGAGGAAAGAGAAATGATATACAGATAACTACATATATAACGATATACAGATAACTACATATATAACGATATACAGATAACTACATATATAACGATATACAGATAACTACATATATAACGACTCGGTTACTATGGATATAGCGAAATTCCTGATATAAAGAACACATTTTTCCTGGCCTGATTTTTTCCTTTAATTGATATGAAAATGCTATATGGATATAACATACTCCGGATATAAGGAAGCAATTAAATAATTATACTGCATACAGTGTTTATTATACATGTATTATTGGCATCTCTTACAAAGCAGTTAGGCTCGACAAGCCATGTTACCACCCAAATGGACAGGTCCCCTCGAGACGTATATTCCTATCCAAATCGAAAGCACGTGAACGGTATTATTATTGAAAAAAAACCCTGAGCCACGCTGTGAAAATAACGTTAGGTTTATCTGACAGGTAAATCCAGAGACTTGAGTAAGCAATTCTAGATAAGCACTTATAATATAAAATATTTTCAACATTGAAAACATAACTTTATTGTTGTAATGACTGTATTCCATTAAAACGATGGTTTTAGCAAAGTAGGGCCCATAATCTAGACAAAGATAAATATAGTAAATTGATTACCCCCAATTGTCTCACAAGAAAGCAACATGTCTGCAAGAACGAAATTAGATTAATCCTATGTGTACATTATCATGTGATTGCCCGATTTACTAGCGACAATTTGAACAATGTAATTGAAGAAAAAAATAGCTTGAACCTGTCTATACTTCACGTAAGAGGAAACTAAACATATACGACCAGCGACACGGGAAAATGGGCCTTCGGACAAAATACTTTGAAACAAGCTTTCTTGCATATTTTGAACAATCAATATTTCAATATCAATATTGGAAAATTTCAGTTACCTGCGTCCAGTACATACAAAACTACAACATTTTGAAAAAGTATACCTTAGGTGTCATTGTTCTCTCTAAAAATGACGTCACATATCACAATTTGACGTCAAAACTCACTTCAATTTACATGGGCAGTAAACTACTCCGGTAATCATTTCCTTACAGATTCATTTATTTTTCGTTGCAACATTATATACTCTTTCAATATATATCATATCTGGTGAAA
>JAFMSR010000015.1:858315-901402 GCA_022818135.1 Saxidomus purpurata
ATAATTTACGAAACAGTCGGATGTCCGTCCCCGACACCCCGGTTTCAGCAGTCACCTGCCTTTGGCAGCCAGCGTTGTTTAAAGCATAAATTCAATTTTGATGCAAATGCACCTGTATCACTCCACCACCTGCTTTCTTATCCACCTCCGTGTTCAAGTGTTAGAATGTTCATTCGCGAAAATAGAAACCTCACGAAAATAGAAACCTCGCGAAAAAATAGACTGGCGCTGACACAATATCACTCACGGTAACCTCTCAAAGATTGAGGGCAATGGGATCGAGCCCTGCTCACGACAATGTCACTTTATGTGAGAATGTTTGCAGTTTCTAACAGAGGATAGGGATGTAGTAGTGGTTCTTCATAGGAACAGTGGTTCGGTAAACTGACCGCACCGGTACAAAGTACGGTTTTAATGGGCGTTAAACTAATAAAATTCATTAAAGTACAGACTTATAATGAAACTGCTGGGCTTGATACTGCAGAAAGCCCAAAAGTAAAGGACGAAATGAATTTATGCGGTAAACTAACAATATTATACATAAGTAGTTGTTTTTAGGGAAAAATACATTATAAATAATATAAGTCGTACAAAAAGATAACAATTTACATACATTTGCATTAAAAGATGACTGCTTTCGTATTTTTGTGAAGTTACCCTGATAACAACCGCTTACCTACCCAAAGAAGACAGGTTGATTCACTGATAAACACCTGGCGAACAAACGTAGAAATGAATTAACTGCCAAATAAGGCGGTGTGGGGACTTGAAAGTTTTTGATTAGATATAAACACAAACTACAGACTGATGTTTTACAACGAAACCCATTTTTGAAAACATGATTTAGTCTTGTTTATATATCAGGTTATTTTTTCCTTTCTTACCCTTTTACCCTTGTATGAGAGTCTCATGAAGTGGACCCGTCATTCTGCATTTTTCAAAATGTATAAGTTGCCCACATTTTCATGTAATCATACAGAAACAAAACCTCGAGACATCACGTGGTTTAATGGCAAAATATGTTCAAATGACACGAGGTATGTACAGTTTAACGTTGATCTGTCGTTGTTTGCATGTGGGTTTTACTCATAAAGTTTTTCAGTTTATAGCAACATATTCACAGGGTTCTCTGTACTCGAAAGCGGTATTAACTACAGTTTTTACTGTATTTAGATATGTCACCGACATGGCATTATTATATCATTTAGGTTTTTTAATCTGGCTTGTACTTCAGAAGAAAATAACTATCTAATATTTCATTGAAACTGGTAATATTTGAGTCACTCACGTGTGGTGCACGTCTTGTATACTTGCCAAATAGCCTGGTCTTATCATTTGTAAACATCAAAGTAAAACTGTCGCTTTACCCGTCCGTTTTGCATTTTATTAACACTAATGTGAAGGGCGATTTTAATTTTGATTTGATGAGAATTTTATCAAGGTCCGTCCAAAAGAGCACTTATGTTAGCTTAATATTTGGATGAGACCCCGGCATGTCTCCCGTCATGCCTAAAAAATAAAATTTTGAAGCCAGAAATAGGAGAAATTTACCTGACTGCAATTTCCAGCCAGTATAGCCAAAGGTTGTATTTGATTGGTTACCAAATAGTAGGCCAATCACGGCGACCAATGAGATCTAAGTGTGATGGACCTAGTTTGTATGTCTGGATCGTGGTAGCCTAACAGTTTTTAGAAAATTTTGATACTAGATGTTATATGTGTTTGTTTTGTAAAGTAAAAATCCCCTTTAATAAAGTGTTGTCCTATTTTTATTTTGCTTAGCTTTTTGTGATGATAAAAATTTCAATTGTCCTGAATGATAGAATAAAATGTTGTCCGAAAAGATGGTTTTACTTATTTGAACAAGTTAAAAAGTATGCATGAAAGTTTGACTTATGTTCCTACTCTGAAATTTTGAAAATATAAAAACCCCTTAAAAGCCAAATAAGCCAGCAACCGCACAGGCTACTTGTTAACTTTACTTCTTTAATTATAATGGTGTACAATAGAAAATTATAAAGAGACTTCTACTAGTTGGTTGTTTACTACCGGAGCTAGAAGCAAAAATCGGATAGCGAATTAACCCATTGAGCCAGGAGAGACAAAAATGATATAACCAATCAGCAGGGTGCTAATGGCCGCCAGTTCGGTCTACTACTGTTGAAAAAGCACAGTCATTAATGTAATTATTTGAATCATTTGTATCATAAATTAGATAAAATGCCAAAATTTGTCTTTAAATATATGAATGTTGCTGTAGATCATGAGTTCGTAAATTAGAAATTTTATTAAAGTTTTGTGGAATTTTGGTGAGAAATTCTTTTTAATTGTTTCAGAAGGAAATTTTAATTTTAATCTGTTAATCTGTTTTATTTTTTACTTATAAATAATAAAAGAAGTAAGTGTAGATCATGATTTGCATGATCGGCGATTCGGTCCTCGGACAGATGCTGGTGAACTACTATTCCTGATCCTGGTTGACTAACCAGTACTTTTCACATCTTCTTTGTTGTGAGTGATTGGGTTTTTCGTGCCTGAGTAAGATTGTTCTTAATGTAGTTTTGATCTTATATTACACATCTTTATTGGTTCGAAAATATAATTGCGAAAGTTAGATATGCTTTTTAAGATTAACATTGCTGTTCGTACTACTTGACCTGACCTACTTGTTGGTTTTGGGTGACCTACTGCGACTTTTAGTGCGCATGAACCGGATGGAGTTATAACAGGTGCGCGTTTGGCTTTTTTGGATCCGGCTATTTTTTGACAGTAGATTACTGCTTCCATTTAGGAAATAAGTAGTGTTTTATGCATTTTCTGCAATGTCTGGGGTATCTAGTTATAGGATCAATCACTGTTTTTGGTTAGTTATGACTTTTTATAAGGGCATAAGTATGCATTTTCTTGTTTAAGCAGTCATTAATTGTGATTATTTCTATTTTCTACGTTTTTCCAGTCATTGTCCTGGTGATTATTTTGGACATTTATTAGTTGTATGTTTGTTTTTGTAATCACCAGGGGTTTGTATATGCGTGGGTTATAATGGTATGTCGCCACAGACACTATTTTTTCTTATGTAGGTATCAAATTTCTTACTCAGACACTAGAACCGCTGAAAGTAAAAATTTGTTAATTTCACATATTTCTATAAAATGACTAATAACTATCTAATCTACTGAGCTTCCGTCACATGTCAAGATGTCGGCTTTATACCGGGTTTGTCACGTGGTAGGTATTTGTAGTAATTATTCTATACATGTGTTTTTTATATATTTAGATAGAGAAAAAGGATTTTTTGCCGATTTTGTTTAAATACAGCTTTTTTCTTACGGTTTTTTGTGTTATATCTTTGGTCCTTGTTATTCTAAATATAATTTGGTCGAAATATAAACTGTCAATGTTTTGTATCCTTTATAAATTGTCTTTTATGCTACAAAATTTTGGAAAATCGCGGAATAAATTATCTGTAATAAAATTGTCTAATTTTTTCAATCTTTTCTATTTTCATTTCAAATCTTTACTAAATCGTGCTTTATAGTTATGGCTAGGGTGTTGGGTAGCCCTTATCTAGTTCTAAAGTTTTTTGATATAAAATTTTCAATTTTTCCGGAGGTATATGAATTCAGTGTTTTAGATATGTATTTTGTCTAAAAGATTCACCTGAGGTGGGGGTTTGATGTCCTTGACCTTTCTGTACCGGAAGCTCATTCTTGCTAACATATATACATGTATAATAAAGTATACTAAACTACTTAAAGGTAAATTACAGGACACCCCTGGTTTACAGAGAGTGTGTTAGGGGTTTCTTAGTGTGGAAATATTTGTTTTATGTCACTAAAATGCGATACTGACTTGTCTATTCTAATCTAATCTACGAAATAACATATCTACAATCTATAATAGACTTGCCATATCTACCCCTATGTACTTTTATCAAATATAGAGTTGTGTGAGTTGTGTGCTGTGTACTGTATATAGGGTCATAGAGCTCAGGGCTAGCACCATGCATTCCGCGCACCATGCTCCTGCAGAGTCCAAGTACCGTTTTTCCCCCATTGCGAGTTACGCATTATTTCGTTAAGGTGGGAGTCCCAAATAAAGGGTAAGATACGGTTTTTAGTCGATCTACACTTGCGCAGTCCGTGTACTACATCATACTTCCCCTTGGTCTTTTGGTACGACCATGTGGGTGTGTGGGTTCGAGTGATTGCCGGGCGGCATTAACACTCCGTAAAAGTCACCTATGACGTTTGTGTTTTCAGTGTATGTTTGTTCTGGTGTTTTGCCGAGCAGTCAATTATGTAATCAGTCCTAATCTATATTTTTTCATTGTATCCTATATTTTTGATAAATTCGAATACGGCCAGGCGAATATCTTGTGCTATTTCTTTTGGTGGATCTAACAGAGTTTTTTCCGTAATGGTTATTAATTCTAATTTCAGAAGTTTTGTTTCAAATATTTTCCTTTCTTCCGAATATAATGGGCAGTGAAACAGTAGATGGCCAAAATTTTCTATTTCGTTACAGTGTTGGCAGTTTTTGTCTTCTACGTATCGGTCCCCTTTAAGATAGCTACTTTTAAGTTTAAGTCTAGTATACATTGTGTCTATTTTTCTATCATGATGGTACGTTTGTAATTTACTAGGCGGTTTAATATTAATTTCTATGTTATGTGTTGAGCAGTAAGTTTCCCATTGCTGTAGATATTTTTGTTTTACTTTATCTTTTATGATGCTGTAGACTTCCGGTACACTGAGCTTAATAGGAATTTCTGTACCGGAAGTGCTGCCGAATTTTGCTTTGTCGTCTGCTAATTCATTTCCGTTTATGCCCACATGACTCGGTACCCACATTAATTGAATTTCGTCCCCTCTATGCTTTATGGCTGTAACGGATTTTAAAATACTGTAAATCATTTCTTGCCTATGAGACTGACCTGATTTTATTGCTAATAAAGAACTCAGACTATCGCTAATAATGACTGCTTTTGAAATATAGTTTTCTTTGCAATAAGTTATTGCATAATCTATTGCTGCTAATTCACATGTAAATATTGAAGTTTGATGGTTAAGCTTCAGACTCTTGTTATGTAGAATTGTGCCGTCTTCTGCTATAACTACTATACCCGCCCCTGCTATTTGTTTGGACGGGTCTTTACTACCATCTGTATAAATTTGAGTAAAGTCTCTAAAGTGTCTAATAATGTTTAAATTTGCAATAATTTTGTTTCTTTCATTATCTTCTGCTTTGTTAATTTTCCCTACTAAATCTAGGTTAATCTCAGGCATTTCAATATTGATAAGTTGTTCGTAGCACGGTTCTTGAATTTGGGTTTCGCTTAGGCCGTATTCTGTGATTAATGTCCTAATGCTTTGTGAATAAGGTTTCTTTAAATTTTTATTACTCTTTGTCTTATAAAAATATGCTGGTTGGTCACAAATTTCATCGTTGATTGGTAAGTTCTGGCCCAGTCTGGAGCTTCTGGCCCAGTATTTTAGAGCTTGAAGTTCTCTTTGCAGAGGCAGTGGAATCATGGCAGTCTCGGTATGTAGAGGGAGGGTGGGGGTGTGCCTCGGACATCCTATAATGGTTTTTAGTGCCCTGTTTTGTAGTCTTTGAACTGTTTTTAGTTGTGAATCTTTAGCGGAGGCATAAACTATGCTGCCATAGTTGATTTTGCTTAAGATGAGGGCCTTATAGATATTCAGAAGGCATTTTTTGTCTGTGCCCCACGATTTCCCTTTTACTGCTCTTATGATATTTAAGTCTCTAAGACATCTTTTCGACATGTATTCTACGTGCATTTTCCATGATAAGGTTTTGTCAAAATACATCCCTAGAAATTTTGCATGCTCATTATATGTGAGGTTCGTTCCACATAATGTTAATTTCGGAAAGTTGGTGGCTCTTTCCGGAGGTTTTACGGCCTGTCTGTGTATTAATAAAACTTGAGTTTTAGTCGGGTTAATGATGAATCCCCATGAATTGCTCCATTTTTCTATTTCGTTCAAAACAGTTTGGGCTTTTTTCACTGCCTGCACCGGACTGTTTGAGGTTAGCCATGTTGCTGAATCATCCACAAATTGGGATATTTGAGCATTTATAGTTGGGTGTTGCGTATTAAGGTTTTTAATTTGTTCTTCGAAAGTATTCATCATTAAACTGAAAATTATGGGAGACAATACCGCTCCCTGGGGGCATCCATTCACTGTTTCCACTACCTCTGAGAGAGCTCCATTATATTTTACCTTAATCTGTCTGTTTTGTAAAAAGCACCTTAACCATTTTATCATGCGCCCTTGTATGCCAGAATTTAGGAGTTGCATGAGTGCTCCTCCGTTCCACATTTTATCAAATGCATTACTCAGATCTAAAAATATAGCTATAAGATATTTATGTTCTGCCTGTGCTTTCTTGCAATCGGACTCTAATCTAGTGATGTTATCGTCGCATGAGTGATGCGACCTGCATCCGGACTGGTATTTGGACATAAGATTGTTCTTTTCTAAATATGTGCACAGTCTCGGTTTAATCATTTTTTGCATTAGTTTTGTAAATGTTGAAGTTAAAGAAATCGGTCTATAAGAAGCAGGTTCATTTTTGTCTTTATTAGGTTTTAGCAATGGTATGATAACTGCATGATTCCAGCTTTCTGGCGTGGTGCCCTCTACCCATGATTGGTTAAAGATTTGAAGAAGTGTATTCCTGCTTTCCTGTGGTAATTTTTTGAGTATTTTGTAATGAATCAGGTCTTCTCCCGGTGCACCGTCCTTGCAGTTCGACAAAGCTTTATTAAATTCAAATATAGTAAATTCTTGGTTATATTCTTGTGAGTTATCATTGTTCCTATCATTGATATGTTCATTTACTGCTCTGTTTATATTCCTTTTGCGTAATAAAAATTCTCTAGTGTACCCTTTATTACTGCTAGCTTCGGCATATTGTTTGACTAATGCGTTAGCTTTTTCTTTTGGTTCCGTAATATTTTGTTGGCCTATCTTAAAGACTGGATTGCTCTTTGGTACACTGCCTTTAACTTTATTTACAAAATTCCAAACTTCCTTAGATGATGTATTACATGTGATAGTTGAGCAGAATTTGCGCCAACTGTCCTGCTTTGCCTTTTTAACTACTCTTACTGCTCTTGCTCGGGCCATTTTGAATAAAATGAGAGTTATGGGAGTTTTTTCCCTTTATGAATTTTACGTCTAATTTCTCTGCTTCTTATGGCTTCGTGGCATTCCTGTGTCCACCATACTTTCTTGATTCTAGTTTTGATATTTTTGGGTTTAGATTTTGGAATTGTTTTTTCTAAAATACCATTAAGTTTATCTAGAAATTCTTTGAAATTTTCCTCTACTGTTTGATTCTTAATCTTGTAATTTAATTCTACCATGCATAAATGATGAAATTCCATCCACTGGGCAGTGGATGCCTTGTCTATCAGCCATTTTTCAGTTATCATTACATTTTCAAATCTTATTGGAGTTTCTATTATTGTGATTATTGGAAGATGATCACTATTGAAGCTGTTGTCGACTACAAGGAACGTTGCCCTAGGGTGCAGACCTGCGGAGACTATAGACAGATCCAGGGCTGAATCTGTGTGGTTTGCCTGCTCGGCGAGACGGGTGCATTGACCATCGTTTATGCAATTTAGATCTGACTCGTTCATAAAGTCTATCAGATCCTCTGCCCCAGCATCGCGCCTAAAGTCATTTTCGGGGTTCCAAAGTGGATGTTTTAAATTGAAGTCTCCTACTATTACATTTGACTGTCCTAAATTTTTGAAGGTATTCCTAAAAACATTAATGTTGTTGTTTTCTTTGCTATTTGTATAGTAATTATAAATCGAAATGTTATTATCTTTGCCAATGATTTCTATTGCAATATTTTGATTAACATTATTGTAATCAGTATTTTTGGTTATGTATGATAGACCGTTGCGGAC
Organism: Saxidomus purpurata; assembly: GCA_022818135.1. Classification (NCBI taxonomy): domain Eukaryota; kingdom Metazoa; phylum Mollusca; class Bivalvia; order Venerida; family Veneridae; genus Saxidomus; species Saxidomus purpurata. Next base: position 866,267 of record JAFMSR010000015.1, read on the forward strand.
ATATATGCATAACCCTCCTGAGGTGGGGGTTTCTTTGTTATGAAACATTACGGGTTTTTGGTAATCCTTGAATTTGAAAGGATTATGTTTTTCTGCCAAATGGGTTTCCTGTAGACAAATAACATCTATTGGTTTTTTTTTGATCTATGAGAAAATTTTGTAATTCATTACATTTAGTGTACGATTCTGATCTCATACCCCGAATATTCCATGAAATGATGCTGAGGCAGGGTCTGGTGGACTCAGTAATTACCTCAGCTGTTTTGTGATCCATTAATGGTTTATTCGGAGTTGTTTTGTGTTATTGGTGTTTTAGCCTAAGTTCTACATAAGTTTAGTGGACAATGTATTTTCATTTGTCCATTTGGTCCTGGGTAGAGAATGTGTGGGTGTGGGTGATTTGTGTTAGTAATTCTCCTTAGTGTTGGTACTGGGTTAAGTCCCCCTTGAAATCTGTAGTACATTGGGCCTGCCTGGTGTCTTGGTTGGTACCCATAATTCCCTCCCCAAGAAGGTTCTCTTTTAATTTTTCTATGAGGTGAGGGTAGGGGGTTAGCACACCTTTCTTGTTTTACTTTAATTATATCCTTAGTACTAGGTATATTTTTGGGTGTTGTAATTTTGGGGTCAGATTTTTGGGTTTTGTCTTTGGTTTCTGTTGTAATTGGGGTGGGGGTGACAATAGGTGGGGGTATTTTATCTTGAGGAGTGTGCTTTATCTTGGCACACTTTGTTTCATATTCCTTTGTTATCTTATTGTTTGTATCATTTATCTTTGATACGTATTTTCTGTACACGGGGCAAGTTTTGCTTGAACCCCAGTGATTACCCGAACAATTGATGCATTTAAGTATTTGAGCCTGGCACATTGATAGTTCATGGTTGCCGGTACATTTCGGACATTTGGTTTTATTTCGACATTGTCGTGTTTTGTGCCCTGGGGCTTGGCACTTACTACATCTTATGATACTTAATGTCGTTGGTTTAACTAATTCTTTTGAACCCACTAATTCTATTGGCATTTCTGAACAAGTAAAAGTTAAAATGATCTGATTTGTTTTTTCCTTTTTCCCTTATTATTGATTTCTTTTTGCCGTATAGTGGCAATGTTTTTGTTGTTTTTCATGAGATTATTTTTGAATTGTTCGGTGCTTTGGTTTTTTGGCACCTCTAGGACTCCCATACTTATGTTTGATATTTTGGGGGTTGGGGCTTTTTTGTTTTCAATTTTAAGCTCATGTCTTCCAAACCTAAAATCTTTGATCTTTGTTTCAAAATCGGTTCTAGCCTTGAAATATAAAATTCCTTTGTTGCTTTCAATGTTTTTAATTTTGTCCCCCCCGAATTGTTGTTTTAAATTTTTTTCTATTTCTAACAGTTTATGTGTGCTAAGCCCCCCTTGAACCCCTTTTATAACCATATCGGTCCATTTTGGCGATTTTTCTTTGTTACCTACTTTTGGTGATTTGGCCTGTTTTTGTGTGGTATGGGGGGTTGGGGTGGGGATAGTTTTTGTATCTTTTTGTATTCCCAAAGTTTTTTCCCCTCCCTCCTCTAAAATTTGAAATTTATTTTTTAGTTGTATGGGTGATGTTGTTTTTGTATTTTTCCTATCATTTTGGGGGGTGGCATTAATTTCTATGGGTGTTAATGTTTGTATTTCTATATATTTCTTCTCTATTTCATTTGTTTTTGTACTACCTATTCTACTCTTACTAACATATTGTGTGGATGCATTATTAGTTACCACTTCTGTTTGGGTTCCTATGGACCTTGTGCACTTATTGTCATTGGCACTTGTGGTTTGAGTCTCTGTATTCCTAGTGCGCTTATTGTCATTGGCACTTTTTTGTTGGGATTCTATGGGCAAGGTGTACTTATTGCCGATGGCACTGGCGTTTTGCGTTTCTACAGAGATTGTGCTCTTATTGATACTGGCACTGTTTGATTTCCTAGCTGCTTCTTTTCCTGCATTAAGTTCCACTACCCTAGCAAACAAAGCTTCAGCCATGGGTGGGACTGCCCTTTGATGTAATATGGCTTGAAGGGTGAGTATTAGTTCACGCCAACTAAAACTGTCTGATGTCATATGTGAATTATCACCAGCTACCTGCTCTATTAATCTAACTACTTTGCTCTGTTGAGCCCTACGTACTACAGTTATTTTTCGTTTGTGCTCCCTGACTGCTTTAGCTGCAGAGACTTTTGCCTTTGAAGCTAATTGTTTTATGTCACTCATTGTTATTTGTGTGTTTTGAACCTGAGACTTAGAAAAAAAAATTAAATTTTGAGATTTTGAGATTTTTTTTTTTTTAAATTTCAACTTGTAATATTTTCCCCTTAAAAAATATTTTTCTAGTAAATGTCTTTAATTTTCCTTCTATGTTGATAAAAACTTGTTTAATTAAGTGCTTATTGATTGTGACCTTAAAGCTAAATTGTTCTACTGACTGTGGTGGTAAAAGCTACACTATAAAGTATCACACAAAGACTAAAAGGTACCCTATTATATCCACTAACATTCCAACTTGAAGCCTATTTCACACCTTTCCTTGAAGTTGAGAAGTTTGACAATAGAAGTTAGCAAGGTGTTGGAAATAACTTGTAATTATTGTCTCTTATTTACTCAGCAATCAATAGAAAATAGACAATATAAATTCCCTACAGATCTAATTGCAGATAAGGACAAACTGGGAATAATTTTGACACGGCCTAATTACTATTTGTACAATGTATACAATTAGCAGGAATTAGCTAATTACAGATGGGGTTTGATTGTAAGAAACCGTCTGCTTTTGTCCCTTAAACCTTTAATATCTTAAAAACTGCTTAAGTAATCTTTCTCAAATTTTGGTCACTGTTTATTTATTCATTAATTTCCATTCAAAGCTTATTATGAATGTCCTATTTTCTAAAATGACCGTGCCACTGGTCTTTTAGTTTGCTCTACCCCAAACTAACTTTTGTTATATTTCTTAATTTTTCCCTGTTTACCCTTATTTTCCCTTGAAATACCTTCAACCCCGCTAAACCTTGTTTCTCTTTCCCACTGAAAAATAAGCTTTCTTTTTAGCGATTTACTAGATCTATTTGAATTACTAGTAAATACACTACGCTTACTAACAGGGTCTTGATTCTAATAATCAAGCCTCTTTTCCTAACTTAGCTACTAAATTCTGTTTTGAAGAAAGATAGTCGGTTCACCTAAGTATTCCGGCTATCTTTTACCTAATTTTCAACAACTATTGCCCCAGACAAATGCTTTCCTATTTAAACTTTCTTACCCCACTTTTATCTTTTCTTTACCCTTGTCTTTCCCGCTCGTAACTTATCCTATCCTTTATCCTTAATCCTGATCGCGTATCCCTCCTAGTGGCACTTAACTTACGAAAATAAGTTTAACTCTTAAACACTTCAACTTAAAAAAAAAAAATATTTTTGAAAATTTTCTAAGTACGAAAAATTTTCGGACTTAGTTTATCTGAGTGACAATATCTGAGCACATGTTTTAACGTGTTGACAGGTCAACAGTCAGGCGCACTCTGGCATGGTGAAGGGCGATCCCAAAACCCATTAAATTTATATCAGGCTGTGCTACACATTCTTATGCATTATTTTATATATTTTACGAAAAAAAGCAGTACAAACGGATATGGCGCGCCGTTTGCACATGTATTCCAAGAAACTAAATTGCAATATGAACACGAAAGGGCTTGTCAAAGTTCGCGTTTTATACAATTTTTCATAGCATTGTACATTCTCAAAAATAAAAGTGAGGACTATACTTTCCTTTACCGTTTGCGCACGGTGTATTCCGAGAGCCTATGTTTTTGGAATACTTGTGCAAACGGCGTTCCGTAGACCGACTCAGTACTTTACTTTACGTTCTTATTTACAAGAAACGCCTAAAGATATTAGACGATAAAACTAAGAAATACTATACAAGTACTTACAATTAATGATAGATAGTATTTTTTATCATGACAAACACGGTACACAGTTTAACACAAGTACGGTAATAAATTACTGCCGCGATGGGCATGTTCATTAATGAAGGGTTTAAATAAATTAAAATTTGGCAACGCTAAATTTATGAGTCAGCAAAACGTCCATTTGTTGTTAATACTGTAAGTGTATTTTATTCACACATTGATAAAAATGTTGACAGTTTGTCCACCTAGTTGCCCAATCAACGCACAAATATTATCCTTATGAGGAACAGATTAGTTCCGATAACATATACTTCTCGTCTGACAGTGTCGTCACCATGATGATGAAGCAAAAGTTAATGTATTTCTGCCGTTGCAAATAAAAGTAAGTCATACTCTGCACACAGGTACTTGGCGTGTGGCAAAAGACCCTCAGCCTTTGCTACAACCAACACTGACCCACTGATACAAAAAAGTTTGTTTCCATATGTTATATAACGCCAAATACCTTTGGCTCTGCATGTAAGAGTTTATCGTTTCTTAAGAATAAATATCTTAAGTTAAATGTTTAAGCACAGACCGTTTCTGAAGTTCAGAAAATAGGCAGGACAATAGCTCCATATATGTCCATATTGATGACCAGTAGTACGGTCATTGCCGAGCATTTTTCACTGCACGTTCTTCATTGCTGGAGCCAATATTGCGCACAGACATATAATTAAAATGAACATTTCGGGCATGTTGGCCCGTGTGTATACAAACAGACTATGAAATTTCCCCAATGCACACTGCAGGGGCGGTCGATATAACAATTTTAAATCCCTTTCCATATGCTATATCAAAATGTTCACACCTGAACCCTTACTCTTGTCGTTGATAACGTATTTGCCACGTGTACTCTGACGCCATTAGCGATCTTAGAAAATCGATATTACGGAAAATTCCGGAGATGACCGAGGAAGCACGATTTCGTCACTTAGTGTCGGCAAGACTTGTCACAGTGACAGGACGCGGGAACTAAAAATATTTCAAACTTTTGTGAATTTTTAACACTTTGCCCTTGCACGGTATGCCCTTTCACGGTTTGCCCCTGAGCGAAAAAAGTTTGCGCGAGGACTGCAGCTCACAAAACCCAGCTCACAAAACCCAAGCTAGATCTATCTTACCACAAAACGACTACACATACCAAAATTATTAGATCATTTGTTACTTTCGGAGTTCGGTATACAAGTAGTAAGATAGTGTTATCGTGTCAGGTTTCGATAGCACAGTCAGTAAAAATGATACTTGTATGAAAGGTCTAGCTGCAACTATTGATGACTAAGTTGTGTCATACGCCCAAAACCTTTTTTTTTGCAGGAGCGAAACATGAACTACCCTAAAATGACGATAGGAAACGTGTCACTTATCAGTTAAAAATGAAACATTCAAAACAGACTGTTTAAGTAAAAACTGGTATTTGCAACTGTAGTATGTTTTACATGGACACTTCTTGTGACTGTTTAACACATGTTAAAATGTGCCAGTTAGGCATATGTATTCGTTTTCTACACCCTGAAACGTATCTTTTCAGACATATTCCAGTTGCCCTTACATAAATCCTTGTCAATTTCTGAAAAGCAACACGGGCAATAAATGTATATTTGTGTCGGACTGAAATCTAATTTAGGGCCGGTTATCAATTACTGTTGTCAAAGGTTTCCTAGAACCGTGCAGGGTGACGTAATTAGGGCATGAGTAAACCTGGACGATGAACAGACAAAGCCAAAATGATCCATGAGCCAACCGTGCTATAAAGCAGTAACCTAGATCTTCATGACATGCTTCTAGCAGGACTCGAATAGAATGTAATGTACATGTAGCGGGGCTGATGAAGGCATACGCTTTTGACTTTTGTTATTGACTTAGAACCGTGATAAAGTTTTAAGAACCTGTACCAACATTGCCCCAAGCCCACACCCCCTCCTTTTTTTTATCTTTCATCGAACACGAAGGGGATGTTTACGTCTTTTAACTGGTAGCTAGTAAATTGCTCTTAATTTTGTTTTGGTGTTTCATTGTGAAATATTCCACTGATAAGCACATTCTGAATATCTTTGTTTGAGTTATAGCCCTTAGCTATCCTTTGAATACCGAATGAAATACAACACATGTACAATGTACTACAGTTTGGCCAACTTTAGTCAATTTACCAGTTTACCTATATACCGACTCCTTTGTCTTAAAGTGGTCAATACCGTAAATAACTTTTTGACTAATACTGACTAAGTCAAAGGGCCATTACCCTGGTGTTACTACTCCATATAAAACTCCAGGTGCCAATGAACATGTGTTTAAAGTTTGGTGACTCTGTGCCATTCATTTAAGGAGCCATACTATTGCCAATTTTGGCTAAGACAAGGGCCATATGATCCGATATAAAAACCAAAACCCAGGTGTAAAACTTCTCATCCCAGTTAACATTTGTATGAAGTTTGGTGACTCTGGATCAATTAGTAAAGGAGCAGTGTGTCCCACAAGATTTTACGTACGGACGTATATACGGACGGACAAGAAAAAATCTATATGACCCCAAATCGGGACCTAAAAAGCTAAATATCTTACTTTTCTCTTCATAGAGGTGTAAAGCTTTCTGTCTTCTGAATCCTTGTTGTGCATACATGTATACTGAACAAAATAAGTAGATGTACGTAAATATGAAAAGAAGGGTTACATTATTTTTATATGTATTCTAAGAGTATTTCAATTTGAATTTGTGTGTAAATTTTTATCGCTCTACGTTCACGGAAAACTGATGAAATATTTGATTAAAGGTGGTAGGGGTCATAGACCAAAATCACACATTAATACCGGGTATGGCCACCTTGATCATTGAGAACTGCTTGGCATCGTTGGCGCATAGAACGGACAAGTGTGTTCATTTCGGCTTGCGGAATGTTGTTCCACTCCTGGATTAAGGCTTGTTTAAGTTCATTGATGTTCGAAGATGGAATAGGGCGACGTCTAACACGCTGGTCTAAATTATCCCACAGGTGTTCGAACCTTGCCATCAATTCGATGAATGCAAAATCTCGATTGTCGGAGAAGAGAACGCTATTCCATTGTTGCCTTATCTAGCAATGGTGTGTATGTGCCGAATTAACACGATTTACGCGGTGACGTCGCGTCAATACACAGCAAACGTAAGGACGACGTCCCCGTAGACCACCCTCGCGCAGACAATTGCATACATTTTGGGCAGATATTCGGTTGTTATGTGTACCAGGGGTGTAAGCAGCAGTAGCAGTGGCAGTTTGAAAACGATTGAGTAGGTGTGTGTTCATCATATAGCGGTCTTGACCGAGCGTTGTGACCCGCGGACGTCCACTACGTGGTAAATCTTCCGTACGCCCTGTTGCTTGAAAACGTTGCTTAAGGTTTCGAACTGCCAACAACCTCAGCAACCTCATTCGTCGCCATACTAGCATTAAGCATGCCGATGGCACGTTCACGTAAAATCGGTGGAATTCTAGGCATGTCAAAAAGAAAGAAAACTTAATGTTTTTTTTAATTTTTTCAACGTCTTTTTCTTATTGACAACAAAGTCTATAAAATCAGACCGGAAGGTTTGATTTTATAAACACGGATTATACTGGTCCGTGCATACACGAGAAAATCTATTTTAACTTTTTCTTTTTGTGTAATGCGTACAATCCAATTACAATTGGTTTTATTTGACACAGAATCGTTCGCCCAAACATGTGTAGGGCATTGGACATGTTGATGTATATGTTGACAATATATGTATAGAAATCGGAAGTTTCTTTTTTTTGTTCAGTATATATCGTTTCGGTGCATGAAAAGCACGCAATCCTTGTGTGTTGTTATACGCAATTACATTTACAGCGGCGTAGAGAAGATCAAACGTTAATATGGCAATATTTATGGAAATTTTGAGCAAGTATAAACACCATACAGTACAGACCTCTTTCTCGAACAATAACTTATAAACAGTGGACTTTTTACATCACAGCGAAGCTTGAGCGGTCAGAGTGAGTCCCTTGAATAACATCTATCTTGTTTCCCACGAACTTGTTTGTTCTACAATATAATTTTTTCACAAGATTGCAAACTATGTCGGAATTACTCGTACATGCACGAAAGGCACATTGTAACTAATGGCTACACATGCATGAAAACATGCAAAACTCGTAAACATACTGGTGCAGTGGTATAAGACTATCTGGCAATTTTTTTCAGGCCTTCTCGCCACGATACCTTGCCTTTCTGAAAACTTATCTCAGGCAGTGATTAATTGCCCAAATAGAATTTGTCACCCATACACAAAGCATTATGTGCATTTTGCACTGGAAGTCTTGCATTTAATCGTCAACGCTTGTATAAATTTGGAACTCGAATGTTAAGGAAGTCGGCGACCGTTTTAAAGTTCAAAGCCAATTGTTAGATAATAGAATTACTGATTTGTAAAATCATTTGTTCCAAAGATCCGTTAACTGGTTTCAAATTCAGAAAATAATACGTTGATAAAACAGGTGATCGACACATTGTCAAACACAGCCATAACAGATCGTGTTACAAGGTTATACAGTCTAGAATATAATTGATTATTAAGATATAAAAATAAAGAAATAGCAAAGAATAATGTTTACGATTTCGTTTTCTCTAAAAACAAAAGCAATGTTTTGTATAACTACAATGGACAATGGCGAATGCACCTTGCACTCTTTAGTTGTTGAAAACAAAAAATCTCCAGTCGGGGTAAAATTGCAGTTTACAAGGTTTTGTATAAAAAACACACTGTCTTTTAGAAGTAAATACGACGTTTTACTGCACACCATTTCGATTTATTTATCGAATAAAGTAGAATTTACGACTTAACAGTATCGGTTTAAGTGCATTAGCTTGATCGATCGGTCGTGAAATAAAATTTACTTCCACAATACCATACTTAGCTCTAACTGATACAATACATTTCACCAATATTTAATTTGCCAACTCTTTTTTCAAAGATCACTGATAGATTAGCCGTAATCATGTCTTATAGATGAACGACCCCGTGCGAGCTGTCTCTATTTTACAGCTTTTGGCATATGTAATCAAATTGATAACGATACATTAAAAAATCTACAATAACAAATTTTTTAATGATAGTTGAAGACGCTTTGCCAAGGTTTTTTTCTTACCTGGGTGTCCAATTAGGAAATTGATATGTGCAGAGCGTATTTACCTTAACAATTTTGAAATTAATAATATTCAAAATTGATTTAAGTAACATGTATAATGGATTCATGATATATTGATGTGGCCTTATTTATACCATAAAATGACTCGATATTTTAGAGTTGTTTTGTATACAAAAAGGTAATTCAGAAAACGCTTGTTTTCGTTTCATTTAAATGTGTCAACAATTTGTCTCTCAATAGTCAATAGGACACACGACCATTCTTGCATTGACGTAAATGTTTAGAGAAAGATGCCTCCGGCCGATGGGGTTTTTTGACTGGCAATAGAATGTATTCGTTTTAATGATATTATCTTGAAGGAACGTATATATAGGAATGATTCGTATCCGAAAATGGTCAACAGCATGCAATATACGATGATGTTTTGTTTTATGAAATTACAAAATGTTTGACATACACTTTAATGCCGCTGACCGACAGTAAATGTTTCTGAATCATTGTATTACTGATTTGACAGCTTCACCATTCAATGTTTTTGTTGAGGTAATTCATAAGAAGAAATTAACTGGGTTATATAAGTGACTAGAAATAACAGGCTATTACTATGCTTGAAAAAAGCCGAAAAATGATAAGAACATAAGTAACATTTGGAAATGTAACGTCAGTTCTAACTGATCACGTTATTAATACAACAGGGCGAGATCGAGTTCAAGGAAGCGGAGAAGTTCAAGGTGTTGTTGAACATTACCGCGCCTTCCATACAAGATGCCTATGCCGTGTCATCAGAACTAGTTGACAACAAAGGGAGACTACTCCTACAAGTCGTAAGTTAACAAAAACATCAGTGCTCTCCCTCTTTTCTCTCCCTTCCCCCAACATTTTAAAAGACCAATTCAAGAAAAACCTTTTCCAAGATGATAATTATCATTGATTTATCATCATAAAAATGATAATTCTTTTTCCAGAGTGTTTCTTTCAATAGAGATATTGAATAGGCATGATGACAGTCTGTTCTAAAGGGAGTAGTTATATTCTAGATGTTATCCATATATTGAACGATCAAGTTATGAATGTAATAGTTTACTGTAACATATCTTTGTTTTCGGTCTGTAATGTAATGTAAACATCTCTGCACTAGCGAGTTGTTAATTTTGCGATTTTTAATTATCGATTTTTTGGCAAGTTTTTGAATTTGCGAGCAAGCCCGTTGGACTTTAAGAATCTTAAATTCCACTCGTTACACAGAAACTTTAGCCAGTTTAGTGAATTAGCTCATTGGCGAAAATCTTGCAAATAAAATATAGTTGACAATGCTTTTACTTTTGAAAAATAGGGATGTTTTTTTAATTTCCAGTACGAGAAGCAAGGAACCAGTCCAGCGTTTACTCTACAATGGATATTTCTCCTTGTTGGGTGTCTCACCGGGTTCGTGTTCTTCATCACGGTGCTGTATGTCACGTGGTGGTACTCCCAGAAGAAGCATCTGAACATCTTTGGCGCGCACGGATATCTGGCCAACAGACATATGTACAGGTTAGTCTTGGCTGTTTTGCTGGTGGTGAGCAAAGATAATGTATGGTAGAGTTTTTTAAGTGTTTTAAGCAAACAATATTTTTATAGACGGCGTCTTTGCCGTTTACATACGAAGTGGTTCTCTATAGAAACAGAAATTGCAGAGTCGGAAAGATATAAACTTAGGAGCACATCTGCATAAAACGATACGCTGGAGACATGTTGGACAACAATGATTGTCGTTATACACATTGTATTTACCGATTATAAAACAGCCACACTGTTCGTCCTTGTCAAGCTGTCCAACATGCCCTGTTGTCCGACTTACCACGCTGCCCGATCTCTGTATTGGTCCCGATTATATATTTCATCCGCAATCGATACGGCCCATGAATATACCAAATGTGATTTTCCAATGTAAAGATTTGGTAAATTTAGTCAGACATATTTAAAAACGCCATGCACTTCGAACATGGTTATATCCAGGTCGACAATATACAAAAAAAACCTCCAAAATGCATAATATAAACACAAAAGCTGCAAAGAATTTGATAAGAAATAGTCCAATATATGGCATGGGTGATTTACGAAGAAAATGGCTGATGACGTCAGCGTGCATGTATTACGTCATTTTACAGATCCAGGAACAGCATGCAGCTTGGAGCGGCCGCGGAACTGATGGGAGATCAAGGTGATGATGACATGGATGGAGAAGACGACGGAGAGAGGAGGAAAATGGTACGGTAGCTTTATGGAAAGCTTGAGCCATTTAACGCAAAAATTGTGCCATTTTGTATTGTTTGATTGACAGAACCACCATAGGCTAAAATTGCGTCAAATCTTACATATGCATGCCAAAATTATGCCACTTTGGTACTGTTTAATTAAAGGTCCATTTAAAAGACCACAATGAATTTTCTTTTAAATTTGGAATTGTAATGGTCGTCTTCTCAGAAGGAAAACTATGACATAGATCTACTGCATCGAATGTGACCATATTGTTTTGAAAATTTGAGTTTAACAAAAGAATTGATAAATTATATTTTGCTTTTCAAAAACGGAAGAAAGTTTTCCTACTTATCATATATATTTGTACTTTTCCAGAAGTCTCACAGAAAGAGGCTGTAAATAGGTTGTATATGAATAGGCATGCCTATTTTGAATTAAAGTTGAAAGATTTTTTTCCAACAATGTGCAACGTATATCTCTGACTGTTTATGCTATATAGCGAAAGTAGGACAAAAAGACCACCCAGGTCAATCTAAGTAAATACAAAAACATTCACTCGTTTTTCTGCAGCAATATTTTACACAGTCAAATTTTCCATGGCTATTGTGAAGTTTTAGAAGCCAGTTTCAAGCTGTATTTCCCAATTCGATTTGGTCTTAGTAATCTACATTTAAACCATCTCATGTCAAAATATTCTTGGAATTTTGATGAAATCATTACTTACCAAAATTTTGCCCCTTTGATTTTGTTTAAGATCTCGATGAAACATACTACCAAAACTTTGCCCCTTTGATTTTGTTTAAGATTTTGAGATATATACGTTTGATACGCATAAAAATATATTAAAATTTGAAGATGAATCAATGCTTTTGTTTTTCAAAAAATCATTGGATTGGATCTTCTGTGATGATTGAGTTTAGTCTGCTGTAAACGTATTAATCAACTGTATGAACCAATATGTAAAGAAACCAAATACTAATTCTGGCATTTTAATTACGGACACTTAGGTAGAAAGGCTTAAAACTGTTGTAATGTTATGCGCATGTGTCGTTTTTTTAATGTTCAATAGGAGAAACTGAGGGTTTCCATGAAGCCAGAAACAATTATTGAGGAATCTGAGGACAGCTGCGATGATGACAGAACAAATCCGAAACTAAAATTTACAGTAAGTTATAACACATCAAACAGCTTGTGTGAGGGAAAAACACCCAAAGACCGAACATACTTTCTCTGAGACCAGTCTAAGAACTTCTGATTGGTCAGTTTTACACAAGTGTAAGAACTCCAGTTTCGGGTTGATTACTTTTGTATAGTCTAAGATCTCTAGTTTTTGACTGATTAATTTGAACCAGTCTAACATATCCTGCTGCTGATTCATCAATTTTGAGTCCGCTGCTGATTGGTCAATTCTAAACCAGTCTAAATTCTCTGACTGCTGAGTGGTCGATTTTGAATCAGTCTAAGATCTCCGATTGCTGATTGGTCAGTTTATATCATTCTAAGATCTGATAAGTCAATTTCGAGTATGTCAAAGAACTATGGTTTCTGACTGTCAGTTCGAAATTAGATGCGCCACAAGTTAATCAAATGCCAGAGATATTTGTGAGAATGAATTGTCAACCTGTTGGCTGAGTGAAAGAAAATCATGACACTGTGACTAGAGAGTCTTTCATTTTGTCTTCATACGCGACTTTACTTTACCTTTTATGTTGATTGGTTTGTATTTTGCATTTTCTAGCACTTAGATGATCTACTACTAACATGCACAATTTTGCGTCAAGGTTGCCATACATATGGCGAAAAGTTGGTTTTATTACCTACGTAGGTATGCAACTGAATTGCTGATAGATTATTTAAATTGTTTCTTGTCATCCCGCACATGGACGAATTGTGAAGGGGAATGACTTGTAAACGAACATAACATCTCATTCATCTTTTTCGACGGTCACTGGTTCAAAACTCGGCAAAAGTCAAATGATTCTCACAGAGTATTGACAGAGTCATGAAAGTAGTTAATTACAAAAAAAAAATGTTGGCGAAAATGTTAACAGTTTGTAAAGAACCGGTAGTAAAGAAATTAAAATAGACGTTGAAACATCACATAATTAAAATATACTTTGCAGGTACCCGTAAGCCATGTGCAGAGGCAAAGGTCACTTCGGTTGAGACTGTCAAATGATAATATACGTGGGAGTGGCACGGTGGACTATCCTGACCAATCAGGTGACGAGATAGAAAATGACCTTTCACCAGAGCAGAAGGTTGCAGATGCTGATGGGAACTACACGCCCTTGGGTGACCTGGACGATGTTTGGCATGACAGTGCGGTTCAAAACTCACAGAGCACAGCCAAACTCGCCGACCCAAGAGGGAACCTTGACTATAATATACAGACAAGTAAATCTGACGGGGATTTATTGGGAGATAACAGAAAACTTTCTGAAAAAGAAAAAGTAATTATTCCTCCTCTTAAACTAGACATACCCAAGCAGAAAAGATCTCCTACTAAAGGCATAGCAGTGCCAAGGCGTGCCGAGCCAAACCATTACCAAAGGGGATTGAACCTGAGACCTCATGTGAATGATTTGAGTTCCTCCCCAGCAAGGTCTGATCGGGTAAGAGCACAGGTACATACCCCGGAACACCAATATGTTAACAATAGTTTCGGACACTATATGGAGCTAAAAACTCCCGAGCAATTATCAAAATCACGAATCAGCCGTGAGTCCAACGATGCGTACGAACTGTACACGTACCCGGCAGACATTCCAATGTCAACCTTCAAAACCGCGAATACTACACCAGTAAGAGAATCTCCCATGTATAAAATTCCTAAAAAACCAAAACCAGTGTTTCACAGCGGGTCACCTACAAACTTTGACTTTAACAAACTTGACCCCAAAGTGAAAATAAATGAACCTAACGAGCCGTATTCGCCCGGAAAGTTCAGCATGCTGAGTGAAGGCTCTAGTAGCGACGATTTCTCTAATAACGATGATGATGATGATGATACTGGGGATTTTCATCGACTTGAAGACAGTGACCTTGACCTTCCTTCACCAGATCATAATGACGATGGTTCTAATAATAGTTTGCCGTTACCAAGTCCGCCACCGATGTCAAACGAGTTTATGCAGTATGACACACACGGACGAATTTCACAGTTATCTCCCAGGCAGAGCCTAGTCACACCCGCTGACAGTAAAGAATATGGTAAGTGTACACTTACTGTACTTATAAACGCACTATCGCTTACACCGTTTATAACGAACTCATTGGGACCATTTAAATATGTGCCTTAGTATCCGGGGTATGTTGAGGACAAATCGGTCCAAGAAAATGTGTTCCATATATCCGGAATGTCGCTATATCCGGAGTGTCGTTATAATGATCTGGAGTCGTACTATAATTGGATATCTTAGTCGAGATATTTCCAGTCCTTCAGAGCAGATATCTTTCCAGTCCTGAAGAGCAGAGATTTAAACTTTTCAGTCAAGGTCCATTTAAAATATATGAAAAAAGTTAACCTTGTTTTAGCACTAGAATCCATAGGTTTGGGACACAACCAAACGTTGATGGCCATCCCCCCCCCGCACCCCCCCCCCTCCCATCTGCCAAGAGCAAACTCTTTCTCATGCAGCAAAGGATTAACAGACATGCAGCAAGGGATTTATTATACCTTAAGGCACATTAAATAGACATTTCATGATAGTTACAATAAAGCTGTTTTGTTGTTGGGAATTTCAGGGACCGTTATAGCCCTTACTGGATCACCATCACCAGGTGGGCCTTATTCTAAACATTCAGTGGATCGCTTCGTATTCCCTCCACCTCCATCCATGTATAATCCCCCGCAACATGGGGCGTGGGCTAGAAGAGAACTTAACTTTCCCAGGTAAGAAATTTGAGTTATTAATAAGACAATGTTTAAATTTACATTCTACATAGACTGCATGCAGTGTGAACCATTAACGGACGTTATGCATACGGACGTTACACTTTTGTGCTATGTTTAAGGACCGTAGCACCTTTGTGTTATTTCAACGGACGTTACATTTCTGTGTTATTTTAGGGACATGGCAAGTATTATGTAGTCACGAGGCGTCATTGTTACCTCTTTGATAGGTATCTTTATTTCTTGCAAACAATGCAGTTCTACACCGTTTTATCAGGGGACTCGACTCTGCTTTTGTTTTATAGCAAGGCGGAAGGTGGCGAGTACGTTGGACTTCCGATGAACCTTACTGCCCCACCACCAAGACAACAAAGCCAATCAGGGGGAGCACTACCCCCACCCAATGAACGTCCTCCCCAACCCCCGTCCTATTTAGACGACCGAAGCGAAGAGTCTAAAAGTCGGGAACGTAAACTGAGTCTAGGAAAACGGGAGCGGTTGCAGAGTGGAGGTGATAGGGAAAGGAGGCCGAGCGGTTCAGACAGGGAGCGGAAACAAAGCGGCTCAGATAGAGAAAGAAAACAAAGCTTTGGAAAGAAGGGAAAAGCTCCAAAGTAGTACGTCGTTCTTGCAAACCACTATTTGAAAAAAAAATAGTTCAGAGCATTCTGTAAATGTTATATTAAATCTATTAATGAAGCTACATATTTTGATGTAAAACAACCATGGCGAACTATTATCACCACGTCCGTTATCACAAAAATCAAGGGAGTTAAGTTCAAGGTCTTGTGCCAGAGTTACCCTTCTTTTATAGCGTACGTTTTTTAAATTTCAAATATCAGCGTTTTACAAGATACCGTCAAGAAGGACAATATAAATTAAGTCATTTTGATAGTTTTGCGAAGTTCTTCTGTTTTAAGATGGTCATTTTATAAATCAATAATGTATCAGGCGATAAATTTGTTAAACTCATAGCAATTTACCTGCTCTTAAATAAGTGTATTTCGCACACGAGCACATAGGTTAACATCCCTGTCTATTCACTTGTTTATTTCTCGGTGCAGTCTCCATCTTACAATGTTGACAACAGTTTGTGTACTCAGTGTGATATCCGGGATATACTGTGCCGCTACCTCCGACAGTACGAAGGTTAACATCGTTGTATATGTCCCTCATTCATTTCCGTACAAGAATTCCACGATCTATACGGCGCCAGGAAAGGTTGTAATAGTACAAGACTCTAAAGGAATGAATTGGTTTGGTATGTACTCTGCAACTGTTGTAATTCTGTTTTCATCAAAAATGTCTTGTTAAATACAAGTAGTTATTTTACGTAGGATTTCTATAACTTGAGTCAGTCCACAAGCGTCTGAAACGATGTTTTTTTATGATACTCCCTTGTAGGTCAAACCGAAAAAAAACATTGAAAAAAAAAGTTAATTGATACAGCATAATCAATCATAATAATGTTTATTAATGTGAAAAAAACGAAACTATAAACAGTCTTGCCTTTGCCAGGCGAGCCATCAACCGAAACACTGCTTGTTTAATAGGTAAAGTGAATTTAATCTATGTAAACATGGAGTCTGTTAAAATATCTACCTTTTCAAAAGCAGACGACAAATACAACGTGTCAGATTTAGCCTTTTGGATCACAATTTGGCAAATCACCCCTATTTAAAGAAATGGAATTGTCAGAAGATCACACCGTAAAAATACAGATAGAAATGGGTTTCACCAGAGCAGATACCTTTGATCAGAAATTTTAATACACGAAATAAGTAATGCACAAGTAACTTAATCTATTTGATGGATCCATGTATTTCCCAAAATCGTAGAGACTATATAATTTTTCATATTCTCCAGATTTATATTGTGAATGACATTTTTGGCCGTTTTACATGTCGAAATGTTGTATAGCTATTTGCTAGGACAACTACACGGGAGGTGTTTTTTTTATCGTAGTGTCTCCAAACCCCATACTTCACAACCGTAATGGCACGTCAAAATGTTCGACGTTGAAGTGTGAGCATGCTTGTGACGAAAACACCGGAAGATGTATCTGTCGTCATGGTTACGTCATGGAGAATGGAATTTGTAGAGGTAGGTAAATCTGGGAACAGGGTTATAGTTAAGTTTGAGCACCCAGTGTTGGTAAAATACATATGTTTATCTGTGATATAAAGTAAGAAATTAAGCTTGGATGTTTTACAAGGAAATGCGCATTTTTCAACCTTGAAACTAAAATATATATTTTGTTTAGAAAATACATATCCGATCGTGTAGAGGTTTATCTTTATGATGCAATAAATGTCCTTACAAAAAAGAAAAGGAAAAAGTCCCGCCGAACCATTTAGAAAAACGTAAATATGTCGTCAGCTATTTATTTTAGACACGATCAATAAATCTCATTTCCAGAAAAGATATTACATATTTCAGCAAAAGACATACTGTACAATAAACAAAGGAAACTTCGACATAAAGTAATCAGTGAGAGGCGGGTTATTTCAGAACTTTGTGACTGCCATTAAAGATATGGTATAATTTGCTGACGATAACAGACAGGCTATATGCCGTATGTATGTTGCATGACGTCATTGCTGTATTGTCACGGATTCAAGTAATAATGTAGGAGTGGTACAGAACATACCGGAAGTTTGTCCTTCAGTCCTTCAGCCACTGTTTTGCAAATATCTTTTCAACTGATGCAGCAGCGTTCGCTATTCAGTCATTATTTTTTCAGTGAGCGCCCCTCTGAACAATAAAATGGTACCGTCCGAAATTAAAGATGGACAAGTCCACTTCAGAAATTTAGCAGAGTAAAGTCTTATACAAGTTTCTCTTATTTTCAGATATAAATGAGTGTCAGACAGGAATGATACAATGTCCCCACCCACAAGCAGGCTGTGCTAACGTGGATGGCTCATATGAATGTTTGTGTATGACAAGCAGTAACCTGTACAAATATGGCGATCTTTGCCTCGGTAGGTAGAGTCATTCTCGTATATGTACTTTCAAATAAGATATACATGTATATGTACCAATATCAGCTGCGCTTTCCTAGGTAACATATTAACCACTTTTTTCTTTTACGCGTATTTTGCCAAACATCCCACTTCAGTAATTTTTTTTATCTAATTTACCTATTCAGAATTCCTCAGTGTTATGCAGTGGTTATTTCCCCTTGTAACACTGTCGCCAATTTCTTCCAATATATCTAAATACGTGTAGAAGTATATGAGTAATTTCATTTTTTTTACGCAAAACTCTTTTGAAGTTTAAAATATTTCGGCCATACATGTATATTTGATCCTAGATCATTTGTATGATTATAACATTTGTTTGCACGTGATATTTTCTATTGCTGGTCACGTGGTTACTGATAGTGTCGTAGATTCAGTGTGCGTTGAACCGCTCAAGTTTTCGAGTTCCATCGAACTTCGTGACGAAATTATAAATTAACTGGCTTTTGTAAAGCGTACACTTGTAGTGAAATATTTCCAAGAACGTAAACTTATAGTTCCCAGTACAAAAATTTAATACTAAAAGTAAGTACCACCCATACGTTTAGTTTTTAGAATCATTCCGGAAAACCATTATATTAAACTAAGGTGTGCCTGTTTTTATAATCTACTTTCCATCTTAGATGAGAGAAAAAAAAACAATGAGATAAAAAAAAGTTGAAATTTACGCTTAATTTACAACAGCTTGGGGAATACTTAAAATAACTTGAGTGTTTTTGTTAATTTTCTAGAAACTGGCAATGTACTCATTAACTGTTCGAAAACGTTAACTAATAGCCTCATTTAACATTCACAACTTACTATTTCCATGTTTTTATACACTTTTTAAGTTCTTAACTAATTCGTGACGTGATTGTCTTTACTGTTGTTAAACCGGAAATGTATTTCCAAATACATAATAATGTAAACTTTTTGCGGATCCTTCTTTTTCAATTTCTTTCTAAACAGAGAATGAGATGCATGTATTCAAACTGGGTCCTAATATTAAGACCCAGATTTTATGAATGTACATCGTTCCACAAGCTGGTTAGTTGGTGATATTTTCCGACTGATCGATTGTAACTATATCATTAAATTTTGTAATGTTCAGGAAATTTGTAAGATATTAGTTTCAGAGGCATTCTGTTATACAGTGTTACAATCTAACATAATCTAGAATTGTGAAACGCTTTGTTTCCGGTAATGAGCATAGAACAGGTAAAATTTGGCTCCAGGCTTTTACATTAGCTACTTTAGTAGGTGTTTCGTCCAGTTTTGTACGCTGTACTCTTTATATGAAATGCAGTTTTGTGCCGAAAACGTTTTGAACTCTGACCATCAAATCGACAATTTTGAATAATTATTATTATAAGTCGAAGGTTACTGACATTTTTGTCTGAAATCTATGATGATGTTGAACATGAAGTCGAAGATTGCTGGCCACTTTTACTGTTTTAACATTAAAATCGACTTTTGACATTCCGTAGACGCCGATAATCGAGTTGTTCATTAAGTCATGATGATATTAAGTAGTTGACTACCGACATCTCCTAATTACTAGTCATCAAGTCAACAATTCAGTGGATAGTTTCATCTTAGAACTCGACACCGTTTGTCGACTTCGAGCAAAAAGTCGACCATTCACTGATCAGCTTGGTAGTTCAAACAAATTCTATATTTAGATTGCAGAGATCCATGTCCTGACGGAAGATACGAAATTCAGCCTTGTAGGGGAGACAACAAGAAAATCTGCAAAGGTACGTAAAAAATGCATATTATCATTGAATGATAATTTTGAAACCTTTAAAACCTTTCTTGGAACAAAAGGGAAAGTATTGCTCGACATAAATAACCGTAACGCAGCAAACTTTGAAGTAACAAAGACTTATTGATCCCTGAGGTGTCAAAGAAACGTCACTATTCTACAAAATATTATGTGGGCGAACAAGCAAAGTATTCTGTGGGTGTGTCATGCATATAGAGGTATTGCCAAATCAAATAAACACGAATATATGAGAAATTCATACATGTAGAATTGCCAGATGGGGATAGCAAGGCACTTATTGAATAGCTTTTTTCATTGCTTTTAGGCTTCTTCTTGATGCAAATGACATTGGTAGGAAAATATCTAGTCCGGCCCTTCTGTTTAGGTCTAGATTATTCGGACCGAAGTAAAAGCGCAGGAAAAAGAACTTTATCACGTGTTTTTTTTCGGGTTTATGAATATAACGCTCGTTGTTATTTTTATACGCGTGTAGTTAACCTAGCTATACATGTATAACCAATACTAGATCCCTATCCTCCGTGAGAAACTACCAACTTTCTTGCATAAAGAGACATGGTCGGTAGCAGGGCTCGAACCCATTTTCAATCCAATGCTATTAAAGACCCTTCTCATTGGACATGTCATAACTGCGGGTAAACAGAGGTGGAAAAGTAGAAAATTTCAAATTGTGTTTCTATAAAAGAGACAACGATATGAATTCGAAGAATTTGATTGTAAAATAAAGGCGTTTTATACTTAAATATTTAAGAATAAGCGTTTGAACAATCTGGAGCCGCAGAGTAGCAAAACAGGACAGGAATGAAAATTGTAGAATCTGATATATTTAATACGAGTAGCATTCGAGTTATTACAAAAGTTACAGCAATAAAAGATTTAGTAGAAAGAGAAATAATAAGGAAGTAGGACCGGATCTAATTTAGAATAAAAGAAGCATGATTAGAAATGCATATAAAACTAAACTTTTGAAGGGCAAGAACAGTGCACTGAATTTGTCGTCTGCTGTATATTTTAGAGATAGAGAGAGTGGTAAACTGTCAGTTTATGGGTACTTGGTGATTGCACTAAAAATAAAGAAAATTGTTTTTACGGGAAATAAATCTGTTATTATCGCTCGCAGACGAATATAATGGGGCCATATACATTGTTATTCTAAACACAGATTTATCATTTTCTTCTTTACGACAGAAGCTTTCTGAACAAAATCAGCATGTTATTTATGTCATACTCATAAATATAACTTTTTGTCCTCTGTCACGTGCAAAAATTGCAGACGATAACACGAAGACTGTTTTGAGATTTTAAATTTCTAAATTGTTCTTGTGTGGGTTTGAAATTAAAGATTGATAGAACCAGAGGCAACTCTTATCAGCGTTAAAACGGATACGTTTGATTTTTTTTGTTTTTGTTTTTTTTTGCAATTCTAACCTTGCCATTTCCACCTTAATTTTATTATTTTCTCCTCAAAGGCAGGTAGTGTGATTTTATGTAATAACAATGTTTCTGGGGAAAATGTTTCTGGGAAAACTGGGAAGGTTCTAATTATCGTGTTGTGCAGTTTAAAGTTAAAATGTTGTTAACGGCAGTACAGGTTGAACGTTTTAGTACTCTTACTGATTATTTACGGTGAACATTACTGAACATAGATGCCTTTGGGATTGATCTGTCTTATTTATTTCGTTCTGAATTTTAGTTTAAGGAATGACCTTTCATTTGCTGTCAATTGACCAGTGCGGTTGTGTTAAGAACAATACGAGCTGCCATGGTGCAGTGTTAGCGCGTTCGGTTCGATCCCCACTAATGCCATGGTTTTAGTGACCTTTATTATTAACTTTTTCATTTATTCATTATAAAATATATGTACAGTCACACCTTTGAACCACTGTCGGGAAGCTAAATATGTGGGCTTTGTTAACATGTGTTTCTATTATAAATGAATAGTGCACTGTGATCTCCCTGCTGGTCTTTATCCACAGGGTGGTTTTTGTTCAGAGGTGGTCTTTAACACAGGTTTTACTGTATTTTGTTTTATTCAGATTGTACTAAATCATGCGGAGATAACTTCTTCATGCAGAAACCGTGCACGGAGGACAACAACGCCGTCTGCCTCAGTAAGTGTATTTGACCCATTTATATCGAAACCTTTACAACGCGACTTCCAATTTTGATAAGTATGTTTCTATAAATAAGGATGCTTTTTAGAATTGTGATCCAAAGGGCAAACAACTTAAATCATTGTATGACGACATTGAAATTGCCGTCTGCCTCGGAACGCAGATGTTTAAAAAGTTATATATTTTAATAGACGCTAGGAACAACTGAGTTAATCTTTAGACATTCGTTATTACAAAATAATAGCAACACTTTTCCAGATGTCAGTTAAACCAGCAAGATATCCGCTGTATTTGTAAGACTTTAAAACATTCAAATTGTTCCTGCAGACGACATTAAACCAACATTGACAGCAGAACAACATGGCGATTATTTTTTGTGACTTCGTTCGTGAGAAGTTAAGCGTCTGTGATTTTGTATTTTCAGCTATGTAGTTGCTTCACCTTAGTATCTATTTATTTTATTTTAGAATGTCAGCCGAAATGTAATGCAGACGTGGAATTCGAGTTCAGCCAGTGTAGCGCTACACAGAACAGACAATGTAAAGGTAAGACAATTTTGTTGACGTTGTTTTCACGTCAATATACACGTAATTCTAATATGCCTACGGTATATTTCTATAGTCAATTCGAGTGCATTAATATGATTAAAGCACTCGGAAAAGTAGGCGGAGTTTCGGACATGGAAGTAGCTCCTTCCGACTTTTCTAATTTACTCCCGCGCAAAAATAAAATATAGAAATGGAAATAATATCAGTATATATACATCAGTCGCATGAAAAAGATTTGTTTAAGAACCAAAATATTATTTTTGATTGCGTCAAGTAAGCCTTAGAATACCCTCACCTTTGTTTTCCCTGAAAAAGGCCAAGAAATTCAGGATTAACAGTCGATTCCGGGAGACAAAACTATGAATGAAAATGTTTACGTCATCACACTGACGTCATTACTCCACGTTAAAACGTTGTACAGTTCAAATTAACGGTACGCATTTATATCGATTGGCTGCTTTGTTAGGTTCTGAATCTGACGTCTTCTGCATAATGTCAGTCAGGTATTTCTTTTTATATTTTATGTATTAGATGATTAAACTAAAATAAGTTTGTATAATATAGTTATGTTTGATATCTTGAATGGTTGCCCGAATAGGGGAGTGAATTCCAACAGCTACTACTTATGCTGTTTTACACATTACCGCCGAACTGAAAAAAGGTCCGTAGTAGTTACGATAGTTTAAAAAAAATCGGCTTCTAAGAATCGAAATAATCTATGTCTTGGAGTGCTTTATCGAAATTGAAGCATTTCCCGTCGGTAATGTGCCTGCGTAATAATTCACTCGGGCTTCGCCCTCGTGAATTATTCCGCCAGGCACATCACCTCCGGGGAATGCTTCAATTTCGATAAAGCACTCCAAGCCATAGATTATTTCTTAAATATGTCCATGACCGAACCAAATAACGTTGCAAACATAGACGTAGCATTTCAGATTTCTCTTAAAGCAGTCATTGTTAATACGTTGACCACACACATGCTTGAAAACATGAATGCTGTGAACTCAACTGTAAATTATTTTCAAAGAACGTTGTTTATCTTTACATTAGCAAATCCGACAATGCTGTTGCATAAATGCTTGGTTTACAGATGTTTAAAACAGGCATAATGCTAGAAAATGGTCAGCGAATCGTTAAAAACTTTTGATAATTACAAACTTCTATTTCAGAGAAAGCGCTGCTGCCTAAACCGGCCATGTCTTCTAACGTGATTCTTGATGACCTGGCAGCCCCTAACGAAGAGGCCAAGCAGATCCCTTACCAGCCGCTGAGTGGAGTCTACCCAGGCTTTTGGCTGGAAAAGGGTCACAACGGTTTGTAGTTTATGTTTCTGTTTTTTGATTTTCTGACACAAAATAACATCTAACTTAGACACTTGCAGTACTTAGACACACACAGTAACTGCATAACGAAATAATGAAAGAGCGTATGTACACATACTTGCATTACCTGACTTTTTGTCGCTTTCAATATCTTCATCAAATACAAACATGGCAAAAAATGCCAGAAAAAAATATTTGTTTTTACTGAGGCAAAATGCTTGTGCGATTCGCAAAGATAGAAATTATGAAAAAAAAACTAAAATTGTTAAAGACCAAAAATATATGTGTGCTATTGTTTCCTTGCCATAACAATTACGGTACATGTAGTTTGGTCGACACTTTATTCAAAAATTTTGTTTTGCTTCTTTTGCTGTAAAAACACTGGTCTCTTTGATCGCTTTCTTTTAAAAAATTTGATATGGGTAGTAAAAAGTTGAGCAGACACACACATGTTTGATCTAACTGGAAACTGTCTTTATTTATTCAGGATTTGGATCCCTGTTCCGGATTCAGGCAACTGTTAAAGAGTTTCAGGCAGTTGTTCTCTTTCACTCAGTCAATCATTCAGATGCTGTGTCACCAAACGATTTCCATGGCAACCAAGAAATCCTGGAAAAATACTGCCCTTATCCTGTACCATACATGTACACACTGAAGTACATAAAACACGAGGTAAGTGATGTTATTGTAATGTTGTATCAAATTTGAGTACAATCAGCTTTCATTTAAGGTCACATATTAAATGCGGATTGAGGAAAACAGTTTAATAAATTAAATATAATAGATAGAAAACTTAACTTACAACAACAACAACAACAACAACATTACCTTTATTCACCCAGTTATGTTAACATAATGCATGGGGAAACTAAAGTTCTTTCAGTAAGATTTCAAACTGTATTTTAACTTCTTTAACCGACTGTGGTTAAGTTATCTTTAATTTTTCTTGCGGTTTGACGCCAGCCTTAACACTTTTTTTTCAATTTTGTATAGATGGACAGTTATCCTAAATCTATTCACTGGGAGGCCCATCCTCAGGAACAAACGAGTGTCAAATGTTTAAATATAGTCTAATCGTCTGATTCTAATTCAACCACCCACTATTTCTTTGAAAGCAACAGCCCGCAAAAATAGAAACCTTTATTCGGACTGTCTACGTTTATTTCATGTTGCCAATGGATTTAAATCGCGGTTCAAACTTACAGGTAAGTTAGTACTGCCTCCTTCGCCATTTCAAACTCTCAGAAAAAACGATGTTGCTATTTTTTGTTTCTAGGACAGTTTTTACCGAGGTGATACCAGTGACGAGTCGGACATTCTCAGACCATGTGAAAGTGACACGGAAAGTTTTCCCGGTGTGAGCTACTCTGGGTCTAAATCTGTCCTGTGCTCGAACCCCGGAGTCTTTGGCGATGTTTTCAACGATATTAAACCAGATGAATTTAAAGCAGCTGAAAATGTTTGGGTGGAAAAAGAGAGATGGTATATACCTTAGTAAAGTATTTGATATCAGGTCAAAAGTATCGAAACTGCTAGATAACTCGCGCTTGAGTTTCTAAATTTGAATTTAAGTTTCATTAAACTTATGCCAAGATATATAAATGGTACATCTATACAGGTGAATTTATTGACATTGAGGTTGCAAAGGAGAACATAAATATCATTGTGAGGAAATTTTAACCTAAATATCAAAACTAATACTACCTGTACCAAATGTGTCTTTGAATGAAGGCATGAAATTACTAACCTCATCATTAAGAAATCATTTCGGAAAATTAATTGTTGAAAACTAAAACTACAATCATAGATAACCATCCTGACTTTATTTATACATATTTATAGGTGTCAAGAGCAGCACGAACTTTGCGAGAACTGTTCACGAAGATGTATTCTTCAAATGAACACTGGAGTCAATAGAAACTGCGCCGTGACAGCTGATGATGATAATGGGGCCTCGCCGAAGATTCCGACCTGTGTGTCATGTTGTACAAGAGATAACTGTAGTAGTGTGTGTAGGAATTATCATAACGGTCCGTGCAAGATGGTGAGGTTAGTAACTGTTTCTTACGGTGTTCTGTTAGGACCATCGGATTCTCTCTAACGATTTCTTTCGCCAATAACAAAGCTACAAAAGCGATGCGCGAAAGAACAATGAAAAATACGCAAGGACGCGAAATTACGATGGCGGTGCGCGGTCATAGTACGATGATGATTTGCGAACTTAAGGAGAGGATACGAGAAGGAACGATGGCAATACGCGAAGTTACGATAATGACACACAAAGTAACGATAGCGGTGCGCAAAAGTTCGATGGCGATTTGTGAAGTTAAGAAGATGAAACGCGAAGCTACGATGACATTTCGCGAAGTTACGATTCGAAAGTTACGATAACGATACGCGAAGACACGATGATGATACTCAACGTCACAATGACGATAGGCCAAATTAAGATGGGGAAACATCGTTTATATAGAGAATAATAGGTTGGTAACCTGGATGGAGAAAGTTTATTTGGCAAGGCGGAGGAATTTATCGGGTGAGCCGAAGGCGAACTCGATAAATTCCGGAGCCGAGCCAGATAAACTTTCTCCATCCACGCTACCAACCTATTATTCTATTTATCCTGTCATTCTTTCTTACATTGAAAACACACATTGAAATATCTGGTTTAATTGTCAAACTAGCTTAAACATAAGTAAAGAATATACGGACTGGACATACGCAGACAAAAAGTAGTTCTCATTTCAAATTTTATTTATGTCAGAATATTGTGCATAACGAAGAACTATATCATGTTTATCATAATACCGCAGGCAAATCTGATTGGTCAAGAACCTCTGTATATGAGACTGTTTACACTAAGTGGAGCCTCATCATTTTTGCCTTTTCTGATTGTGTAAACTTTGTTTACGTTCAAAACAAAATGGCCGCCGTGCAACCGATTCGATTTTCTCAATAACGTTTGTAAGCACTGCACACGTTTTTCGGAAAAATATTTCAAAGTTCAAAGACCTTAAAACTTACATTGATGCTGTTTTTACCTTTCTTTCTTCCCAGACAAAACGGGTTACGAACATAAGATCTCATTTCAGTCGATCAAGCTCCTTTTCCATGAAGGATTGAATTCCTTCCAGTTTTTTTAATGAAAACACTGTCACTGACATTAATAAGTACTCTTCAAATTAATAGTTTTCATTTCTGCAACTAACTGTGGCTGACAGGCCATTCATGTACAAATTCAGCCTCCGGAATGGCGAAGTAAAATACCGCCAGATCAGAGGAAAATCTGAAAACAAATGTCCTTTTCTATCCTGTTTATGCACGATTTCAATTGTCTTACTAAAATAAAGTGAAGTCCTTCTCTAATAAAACGCTGTTTATCCTTATTTGTGTCACATGAATTAGCCGAAGTAATAAATTGAAACTTGGAAATCTTTCAATTCAATACACTACTTTAGGTACAAATAATGGCTACCAAAACAGTACTGCCTCCGTGACGTAGACTTGAACTGATGAGGTAATAAAATCGAAATGGGACCAGTTTAACGGAATTGATTTATTATGTGACTGCAAATAATACAAAATTCCATACTAGGCTAGTGAAGAGCTTTTCTTTTGAGTGGAAAACAAGCCACACGATTATTTTTCTTTCAATTAAGTAGTCCGGCAATCACACACAAGTCACGTGGTCAACTGCCGAATATCAAAACATTTATCCGGCACCCTGTTATCGGGTCGATAATGCTGCAAGTGACAGGATAAGGCCATTATAACTTGGCGTAACGTCATTGTGTGTTCGAACTAGAAACTATCAGAAAGAAGGTGAATGACCTATTGAATCTTCTAACAGGCTGCAACTTGGGGCAATACTTCACACAATTGAAGTCGTGACCATAATGATCGATTTAGAATGTTAGTGTATTTCTGGAACGTACTCGGGGGTATATAGGTGATTCTCATGATTATTTTGTGTAGTCTCAGTAAAATGAGACTAAATTCTTAAAACAAGGCAGAAAAAAATACAAGTTTACCACCCGGAACCAGGATCTACACTGCTGCAGACTGTAATAGTATACGCCATTAGGGTTAACCTGCTGCTGGTTATTAAATAATAAGGGATTTCAGAGATTCTTACTCTCAAATTTGTTCGAACTTTCCAACATTGAATCTCACGCGCCTGTGAAATGTGCATTAATTCATTTATACCAGCACAGCTGTAACAATTTAAAGACGGCTAAAAACTTGAAATGAAGAGAGTAATGTTAATTTCAGATGCCAGAAAGGTTCCTTGGTACAATTTGATCTGACCCCAGTGTATCCACAAGCGGACGAGTTCTACTGCCATGTAGAACCTTTACTAGGTCAAAGGCTCCTTGTTATAGAATACGAAGTTGATTTAGACAAACAATCAGAACTGAGGTTCTTTAAAGGGCAGCTAACTCTGTATACGGACACTGCTTGGCAGAAAACAGGGAAAATACGAGGAACGTAAGTATTGAAAGGAAAATTATTTGACAATGTATAAAATGTTATGTAATAATAAAGAATGCATTTTTCAGGAACATCTATAGAAAAAAGGTACCTTTTGTGTCCAAATTGTCAATTTTGTGACCTTTTACTATCAAACGTGATCAACCGAAAATGGAAATAATTGTAAATGAAGGTTTAATGGCACTTCAACATGTCTTATCTCTTAAAACAAAACCTTTACAGGCTGGGTATTTTTAAGTTTGTTCTAGAAGTTCAAGCTACATAAATTGCATTTCCACATCCAAATCGTCGTTCGTTTGAATGATTTCTTCAATCGATTGATTTTTTTTCCATTGTCCTAAATCTCATGAAACTTCTGTATGAGAAAATAATTCTCCTCTGATTAAAGAAACGGTTTCTGAGAATTAAAAATGGACACAATTTCTTTTGGATTGTTTTAACAGAGACAGTATCATTCAAGCGGAAATCGACTCACAGCTTGAGGAGATTCCGAATATGATAAAGGGAAGAGTTGGGAGCATTCAGGTAGATGTCGGTACATATACTGTCAAAGGAGAAACCAGTTTCCTTGGAACGGTCACTTCAAACAACAATATTTCCATTCAACCTACTTCACCGTTTGGCATAAATCCCAAACAGTTCGGTAAGTTAAACACGGATGGTTTTCCTACTAAGCGTGTCTAAATTGCGAAACTTGTCACAGATAATTATATCACATATGCTAAAGCACAGTGCTGTTTTCTTTCCCGGTTTGATTTGCACACAATTTCTTAATTGACAAATATGTATTAAACATACTCTTCACCCAATGTACATACTTTATTATCCATCAAAGTTTAAAAGGCGCTTTGCTTTTCATGGCCAATTTGAAGAGCTTACACGAAAAAATAAGATAAAAGTTCTTAATATCTTCATTAACATAAATCGTTTTAATGAAAGTCCGAGAACTAGGTCATGTGCGCACTTCATCTTTCAGCAAAACAGAAATGTAGTGATAGCACAGCGGAATGGGAGAACGTTGTCACGGGGTGGAATGATGATATTTACAATGTCTCCAGCAACCTGATTGCCATGTACCACGGAAATTCTACATACCTGATCTCAAACAGACCCAAAGCCATCCTTAAGATCAAACTTAATGACAATATGTCACTTCTCAGAGCCGTTCACAAGCCGACGAAAGTATTTTACAATACTCTTTCGGCCAATATGACCATGAATGGAACACATTGGATCATTGAGATGCAAGGAGAGGTTGAACAGTGCCCAGGTTGGTAGAAGTAGTTGTTGATGATGTTGTTGTTGTTGTGTTTGTTGTTGTTGTATGAGTTTTACTTCAGTTTCAGTTATTTTTAAAGGCGACCAGTTTACCTTACCATCGTTCCAGGGAATTACCAGTACTAGGTTCCTATTCTCGGTAAGAAACTGTTAAATTTCTCACATAAAGAGAAATGGTAGGTAGCAGGACTCGAACCTTTGACATTCAGTTTATGAGAGGTTACAGTTATTTCAAATCATCGGCACTAACCACTCGACCACGGCTCTCTCGACTCACTCCAGATGGAATCAACCTCGCTGAGAGAGAGGCAATATGAAATTATAATGTCTTGTCTACAGTCGCAGCCTCTACATGGCACTGGTGGGATCGAACCCAGGAACCTCTAATCCTGAGGCGGACGTAACGGCAGCTCCGTCGTAATAAACGTTTTACGACAAAATCAACCTTTGGCCTTAGTAAAATGGTTAATTTGATATTATTTTACGTTTCCAGGTGTATTCAGTTTGAATCTTTCTGACCCGTATTATGTACAGTCACCAATCTACCATTTTGATGTGGGAATAGAGTGTCCGAAAAAGTTTGAGATAAATTTTACTGTTCCGACCGGAGACAGTCACGTGATGTCAAAGGACATGCAGATTCAGGTGAAGGACACGGCTGGAACCTTCATACTAAGGATAAATACTGTTGGAAAACCTAATGCGTTTGCTTTCAGTTCTGGTAAGTGTTAAGTCACAATACAGGTACTCAAGAGTATATTACCCTTTAAAGCGACCGTCTTAATTCTAAGAGACATTAATCATTGGTCACTTGCTTATACTTCGGGAAAAGTTAACATTCCCAAGACATGGAGTTGTGTAACAGTTTTGTTCTCATTGTCTTTTGAAATAGAGATATAAGAAAATCATATATGACTATCGTAGTCAATCATCAAAAATGCACACTGTCTGTTATATTTTTTACAATGCAATCAACGCCTTTCTGTCACAGGAATGGTGCCAAATCAAGTTTTCTCAAGATTTAAAATGTATTATTATATGAAATATAAGCATTAGAAAGAACTTTTATTCATATATGAATTGACGATATGTTGCTCTGACCCTTTAAAGTGAATTAAATGTTGTTTGGACCTTTTTGAATGAATTGAATGTGCATATATTATATCATATGAATGTTTTATTATTTTATCGTTATTATCATTATTATTATTATTATTATTATTATTATTATTATAATAATTATCATAATTATTATTAGTGATGGAGTTATATTATTGTATCGTTTATTTTATTACTAGTATTATTTATTTATTATTAGTAGTAGTATATTGTTGATATTATAACATAATTATTATGAAAGCATACACATTAATTTTATCTGATAGAAGATAACTTCCTCGAATGTTTCATAATTTGCTTTATCCACAGACTCGGAGTCAACCAAGGCCACAAGTGAGGTGCTTCCACCAGCAGCGTCAAGTGACTCTGCTCCTATGCATTTCTCTATTCTATTTATCGCTGTGGTTCTGGGAATGATTATACTGCTTGTACTCCTGCTGGTGTTTGGTGTTGCTTGGAAACAAGGTGAGTTATTTTTAACTCATTTTTACCTAGAATGTTTTAATGGGATCTTATGACTTCTTTTTTGGGGCAAGTGTATGTTTTTTAAATAGGACTGTTTGGCAGCGTAGTGATCCAGAGGTTAACAATTTACTTAAATCCTGATCAAACGAAATTGTATCTGTCGTCTGCTTCGGAGAGAAGCTGTTTGAAAAGGTATAAATTTTAACAGACACTAGACATGAATGAGTTAATTAAGGGGAAGACTCTGGAATACTGAATCTGATCATCATGTGTGGTAATTTCTAATGTTAAGTACACCTTTCCCTTCCATACAATGTATGAACACACGTCTGATAGTGTTATAAACCATTGTATTGTAGGTATTCCTGAAGGGAACATTCAGAGGTTCAGACTCAGACATCTGGTCCTGTTGGTTGTCTACATCACATTCCAGTTTATCTATGCCCTGTTTGTCTCCATGACAGTGTTTGTGATGATCATTATCGCTATGAATGGGTAAGTCATTGTAGGCCGTTTGTAATGCGTTTCTTACTCACGTTCCAAGGCGGTAATCCAAGATTCAAAATATATCTTATACATGTACTTGTTCATTGCTTTATGCTATGTCTACATTATGTAATGTGTTGTCCTTTAGCGTTGCTAATATTAGTTGAGGAGTGTGTTTTGTCTGCTGCATTATTTCATTATGTGTGTTATCGAAATGAATGAGACTCAAATAAAGTAATAAATAAATAGTTGGAGATTTTATTATCCGATGCTGGTGAGTGTTGTTTGATTTTGTGTAGGGATTTCTTAGCATGTTTTATCTGTAAATCTGTAAGAGTGATACTTCGACACGTTACAGCGCTTGCAATCAGGAATATACCATAACATGTGCAGGAAAGGTAAAAGTCACATACGTTTTATTATAGTGTAGAATATAAATATTCAAATTTTCAGAATCACAAAGAGTCTTGTCAATTTGAAATTAGAATGTTAACATAATGGCAATTAATCCTGAGCATCGGCTTAGTATCTAGATGATGGCAATAGTTCTAAATGTAAGAATCACTTTTACAGATTATTGATGTGACCTGTTTTATTTAATGGATTTCTTTCTTACTTACTAATCTTTCCTCTGTAACATGCGTTACTGATAAAACTGATGATATTGTACAGACAAATATACTTTTATTACAGGGAGACTTCATCGTTCTTAAAGCAGTACAATCAGCAGCGATCAGTTACAACTGCCCTGAGCCAGCTCGAACTTGACTCTATGGAACTACATCTTAGAACAGAGATGAAACGCCAGAATACAGAGGCATCTAAACGAAAGGAAGATTGTCATTCAACGATCCAGTCAGTTATATCAGATGTAGATAGGGTAAATTCAATTAATTTATAATTAATTAACTAATAATGAAATAATTGATGAAATATTTAATTAATTAGTTATAGCTGAAGATTTAGGAATTTATGTCCAAAACAAATTACAAATCGTTGCAACAACCCTCCTTCAAAGACAATATTCTTAAAAGAAGTGTTTTTAAAGTCTTTGAGCAGGTCACGATTTTATGACCCGAAGTTTTATAGTTTTAAAGTATATTACATTTGTATGTGTTACCTTTTAATAGATATACAGTATTGGTACAATCACTTTCTCATTTTTTGTTCTTGAAATTATTATAAAAAGATTGTGATGAAAGCAATGTCATTAATGCTGAGTCAATTTTAATTGGCAGATACTAGTAATTGTACATAGGACAAACTATTAAATGTTTCAGATATATTCTATAATTAACTACGTTTTTAATAAAACGAATGCATTGCGATGACGTTCACATTTCACCACATTCCGTCTCTCTTTTTCAATGGAGGCTTTTTGCTGTAATTAGTTATCTATGCTTTAAAATAATTATGAAAGCCCTCGTTGCCCTTTTAGTACTTTTTCGTCATATGTCTTGCAAATAGATAAGATATTTTAAAATCTGTCTGATCTACCTTTATGATGTGTTTTTTTCTCTAGGTTCATTTCAAAATCGTTGCACTGTTTTATTTTATTGAACTTTTATGTCTTTTGCTTGCAGCTTGGCGCCATTTTAATTGCGATGCAGTTTTGCGCCATTTTAATTGCGCTTTACCTAATTTATATCTGCTTCTTTGAAACATTAATACGTTGCTAACCCATAATGTTTTCCGTGAGTCCATAAAACATGCACTAATCTTTGTACATGAAACTGCAGACTTAACAAATAATTTGTTCATTACTCTATAAAATTAGCAGTGGGTAAGGTTATTGTAAGAGCGAGTTGGGAGACAGTCCCAAATGAGGAAATTCAACAGAAAATTTCAGTAGATATAATAAATTTATATTTTTAGCGCTCTCGTCAATAAAAGAAACCATTTCTGTGTGTCAATTGTTGGCTTTTGTCCACATCCATAACAACAGGAATGTATCTGATAACCTTGTTTCGTATTTGGGTACACGTTTTAGATTATTAGTTCAGTTATATTAATGTCAATTTAGTTTATTTAGTTATAAACTATGAATTAAGCTTGTTGGCTAATTCTTGTAGCAGTTTCCTGAGAAAAACACAAGTATTTGTATGTTATGACAAGGTTGTGACCGCTGTATGTATGCTTTTCGAACCCACATAATTTTAGACGAGTGGATTGACAAATCGCCTTCTTCAAACGGCTCCCAAAGTTTACCAGTAATCTCCTCATGTTGTGTTGGAATGACTAAATGACTAGTTCCTGTAGCTATGTTTTTTTAAATTTCAGTTGCAGAAATCAATAGAATCAGCGACCATCAACACGATACAGACTCAGAGCATACAGAAGCTTGTCATTGACCATACTGAAGCCACATTTGATAAGTTCTCCAGTGATATCCAAAAGTTTAGGTCAGTAATATTCTTTACAAATCTGAGTAATGAATCCAAAATAGAGACGTATGATGAATGGCCTTGTTACAAAGCACTCTTAATTTGTATGCCCCTCCTGCATTGACAATACCTAATATATTAATTGAACTGACTCTAGTTTCAGTTTGATCTACATTGTATTTTACAAGATTCTCCTAACATGTATTGAAGTGGGTGTTGCTATACTAGTATTCACAGTTTACAGTGACAGCTCTTGTTGTATTGCATTTTGATAAGTCAATATAAAACTATGTAAATGCATATAGTGAAAGAAACAGATAGAATAGTTGTCATTCACTCCTATTTTTATGAAGACAAAGTTAAGTGTTAAGTGATGGCGAAAATATACAAAACTGTAGCCTGTTATAACCTCTTTTACAGTAACTAGAATAAATCATAAACCCAAAAGAACGGAAACACGTGAAATCTACATAAGTTTTATACTGTGCTGAAACGCTATTCAACTTGGCTATTTTTTTGTTAATATTTGGTCCATTTTTTCAGGGATAGCTATCGTAAATATGAACATTATGTGTTAGACAAACTCGAATCGGAGATGAAGAGCACCATACAGAGTATACAGAAATCGAAATGGCTGCGGGGGGCTCAGTACCTATACCAGATTGTGGCGATTAACAAGAATCTGATGAATCCGGGTTCAGATATGGTATCCTTCATGAGCTGGGTCAATATGGAAACGGACATGATGAAGTTACTAGATGGTAATTATTTTTATAGTTTATTAAAGCAAAAATCGAGTTGAAAGTATGTTCCTTGTAAGGTTATTGTGTGTTTGTGAACTTTGTGTTTGATTTTAGTGTATTTCTTGCTACTTGTGTATCTGTTCCATGAATTAA
>JAFMSR010000015.1:901902-932001 GCA_022818135.1 Saxidomus purpurata
GATTTAACATTATGTTGGATGTTTTCTATCTTTTCATAAAACAGCTAACCAAAAGAATTAAAAAAATAAAATAGATAAAAAAAGCTAAGGACAAAACTCAGAAGATCATTAAAAAGCATCAAGAATATACAGTTCTTTTAGGATAAAGTGACAGTGACGCAACATACAATATTTTTGTGTAAATACAATTCGATGATGTAAATATTAAATATTTTCTTGCACGCATAATCTACCTTTTTATACACTGGATGTAAACTATTGTGTAGGCATATATCTATGACGTTACTGTCATGTTATCCTAAATGAACTTGTAGCATTACAAAAACATTTTCAACAGTATCTTCCTAATTTTTTTTTAATTGACCTGTCTATCATAGGTACATCATTAAATATGGATAGAACCATTTGTATTCGAAAGGGTTTACTGACTTTAAGCAGCGAACGGTGTAGATCATGATCAGATCTACAGGTCATGGATTGTATGAAGGCAGAACAGTTGATCACCAACGAAGTTAGGATTTTTATTTCACTCAATACACATTACGTTTACAATAATGTTCAGTTATAAATAGCAAGTTTACTTTCTTAAACAATACATAACAATACAAAGAAATAATACTTTCGGCGAATGTTCATGTTTGTTTTATAATGTATATAATGGTAGTGCAGTGAATTTAGGTAAATGTAAGAGTGATGTAAGTAATATGATACATAAAACTTTACAACCATTGCTTTACTTGGTAAAGCCTGCGCTCAAAAGATGATTGAATTATTTAAAACATTCAGTATATTTACACAACAGTAGTTTACTATTCATATGCGTCACTGCACAATTACCATAAATGTACTGTACTGCTCACTAAAAATGGTTTAATATCTGTACTAAATCGTACTTCCTTGCGGAAAAGTTAGGGCTGCAAATAGATCTATTACGGAAAACCGAAAATAGTTTAAGAAGAAAATATTCACATGGAATTTGATTATCAACTTAAAAAGCCAAAAGAAAATTTCTTTTTTTCATGTCTATCTCTTTAACCTTGTGTTCTTCCGCTATGCACTATAGTCTGAATTTTGACTTTTCAGCTACGACCTTTATGTTTTCCTCGGATTTTACCGTTGTTTTACAATAAGCTAAAAGTACATTCACGGCTCAGTGCTCGAAACTGGACTATAGCTGACCACCAATGAGCTTAACAGTCATACAGAAGTTGTTTTTTCTTGACTGGTGTGTGCATGATTTCTTTTGTGTTTTAAACAGTACAAATGACTGCTATGGTCAGACGTTCTCGAGGTATATTTATCTTCTAGCATACAGAATGTTTTTCTCATTTGATTTCGGAATTTCTCTCCGGTGGCGCAATATAAAAAGAAGTTTATCGCGTGGTTTAGATACATGAATACTTCAGCGATTGTTCTTATCATCCTTCTCTGAGAAAGAAATTCAATCGTGTTGGATGATTCATCAGTCTCATGCCTCCAATAGTTCTGTAATACCATCACTGTTGCCATCGGTAGTGTGGTCACCAAGAAGGAAAACGAAACAGTCAAGAGCGTCACTGTCAGTTTTATGCTACCACGTGACATTTTCCCTTTTCTTTTACCCTTAAGCAGTTGGTTTCCATGCCTCCAAATTGTTGCTCGGATCGTTAGGACTATTATCAGCGTGTTAAAAATAACTAGAAGGAGGGATGGTGCCAATGCAAAAACAGAGGCGTCAATCCATGGCCAAATGTTTAAAATGAAATCACCAAAGCTTTCTTCCGCTTCACATTTTGTAGTGTTAAGAAGACCATTATTATTTTCATTTAACTTAACCGTCCAAATGAAATGTAAATTTATGGCCAGAACAGTAATAGCAAGTGATGCCATAACACGCTTAGCAATTTTGTGATTGCAGTATCTCGATGCCTGGTGTGGCTTACTGACAGCTATATATCGCATAACTGTGACCGCAACTATTAACCATGCAGAGAACTGACTGCTGCAATATGTCAGAAGAGTGACTGACTTACAGAGCCAGTTAGCTTCAAGTTGAATATCCACGCCACCAATATCTCCTAACCAACCCCTGAGGAGACCCACTAGTAGAACGATGCAATCGACAAAAGCCAAGACTGCAAGAAAGACGTTGGTTGTCTGCCTTACCATATTCTTATTCAGAAGAATACAAATGGAAAAAATGTTCCCAAATAAGCCCATTATCGCAATAATTGGTGGTACGTATTTCGAAACATAAGAAACTATTATCTCTGTCTGCAGTGTCTGCAGTTTGTCTTCGGTATCGTTTTGCAAAAGCTGTTCAAACGCAAGGAAAAACCGACTCTGAAAATACAATATGAAAAATGATCATCTTACAAGACAGTACCAAATTGTCTTCAAAACCATTCAAATTAAAGTTTGTAAAGAATCAAAGTCGGACATAAATTCTCTGAAATTAAGAGACTACGTGTACTTGTTGAAATCATCAAACAAAAAAAGATGCTGTGTTTAACTGCACGTTAAAATAATCTCTTGTGTAACACCGGCATTTGCAACTAGCACATGTATAAATTGATTACTGTTTCAAGAACAAAAGTTTCTTACATTCTTTTAGTTTAACAGTACTAATGCAATACATAATTCATAAGATCTTACTGGCCTGTTTTAGAACCTTTTTGTGATTTTATAGTTTGCTATTTACGAGTACATTTACGATAGCAAGTTTTAGTTATTTCGCTATATGAAAGTTTTAAGTATAAAAACAGTAACACTTCAGTTTTCTAATCAGAAATTTTAAGAACTTTCGGAATCTCTTACTTATAAGAAAACATTAAATTTATGCAAATCAAGTAGAAGTTTGAAAAATGATTTGATATTTGGTAATCATTTCTAAGCGAAGCAAGCTATTTTCCAAATGGTAAGTTCCATCTTTCTAAACTGTTCTTGCAAGAAACATAGACAACACTAAAACCAGTTAACAAGAAACGATGTAAAAGAACAAATAAATCAAACTGTACAATTTTGAACAAATAAAGTTCAATACCTGTTCCTCTTGAGTGAGACTCATGTCCGAACTGTTCAACCCGAGAAGAGAGACAAGTTGTGTCCAAGTCTCTGGAACTGATAAAGAGCGTCCAGGAATCACACTTAACCCCGTCATTGTTTTGTCGGCGTTACTAAAATGTATATTGTCATGATTGTATAAATATAGTAAACAAACATAGGTTGCAGCAATACATGCACACCAAAGTGATCAGCAAAAATGAATAATTTGATGTTAAAAGATTCAGTTCTGAATTTTTGAACACTGGGAAATTTACTCAGTCTACTTTTTTTAATTTATGACACAACATGTAGCTTTAAACAATAAGGATGATAAATTAATTGTTTAAACTTACCTCTGTAAGTAAAAAACTGTTCTTTAAATCTTCAAAAAGCTCAGTTTACACTTTGTCCAAATCTCGCTATTTCTTGTAGCACCGTACACTTATTTGCAGACAGACACCGGGTGAATATTCGGTATAAATAAGGTTTACTGACGTACGTTTATTCCCCTAAACATGGGCGGAGTCTCAGTACAAATTACCTGACGGTTAACCCAATCTTTTCAACAGCAGGGGTGTTACATGCTCGCAATGCTATTTCGACGCAAATTTCAGACTTACAAAGTTAATGAGTTTGTTTCCTAGCTTACCGTATTGAACCCAGGGTACTTATAAAACGAACATCTACAAGCACCGGAAGAGAGGATTTTAGCCAAAGTTGTGCTGAATCTCAGTCTACGCAAAATCAGACCTTTGCTCTTAGGTATGGTCTTTATGTTTGTGTTCAGTGTTATATTTTTTAAAAATTCGTTTGCTTTTATATCAATCAAATTTGAGTCTTTTGTTTGTAATCGTGCTTATTAGGTCCACCACCCTCTGGCGAGGTATATATGTGCGGTACGACCCGCTGAACTCAAATTTGATTCTAGTTTTACGATCAACTATAAGGGAATATTAAACAACAGTGTCGTTGGTTTAAAAGTGTCTGTAACTTTGACCTTCGTACAATTCTATTTCTGTACCTAGTAAAAATCAAAAAGAAAATTTAATCAAAACTAAAGGGCAGCCCATCTCTTCACAGTTTGATTAGCTGAGTTTCTACGGAAAAGGCCAAGCGATATCTCTACGGAAAAGGTCGAGCGATGCTCCGTACTGTAAGGGGAAGTAATCGC
This sequence comes from Saxidomus purpurata, assembly GCA_022818135.1. Lineage (NCBI taxonomy): Eukaryota > Metazoa > Mollusca > Bivalvia > Venerida > Veneridae > Saxidomus > Saxidomus purpurata. The sequence continues at coordinate 906,098 of JAFMSR010000015.1, forward strand.
TGCATGGAGAGAACAAACGTTTGGTATATCTTACATTTGTGTAAAGGCCGATCGTTGTTTGATTTAACGCCCTATCATACTGGATGCTTTAAGCTTTTTCACATGTCATTTCATTTTTAACATTTTAGAAACTGTTAGACTAACACCAGCAGATAGACAGCAAATGAAGTCTAAATATTCAGAAACAACTACAATGTAACCTGTGTAAATGGTCACTTGACTGAAACAGACATTTCAAAGCAAAGTATTCCGATGGACCAACTGTATTGTAATATGATTGAATACACATGCATTCAGCAAATACACGTCTTAAATGACCATTTTTCATGTATCCCTTGTGTGACTGTCTAACACAGGGTTGACTGTAATTTTAATTCCTTTTTAAAGAACATTGAAAATGAAATATAGAGCAAGCTTAAGTATGCTTTCACTTAAGGCCCATGTCATCTTTAAAGAGGCACTCTCAAAACTGTTGTCAAATTAAATAACTTCAAAAGCACAAATAACAGAATATCATTAAGTATCATTACTTAACCTTAAGGTTTAAGCTATATACCAGTCATCAGCTTTTTTTTATAATATTTTACAGTGCCGTAAAACGTTCAATAATGTATGCAAAGATTTTGTTGTACAATTAATTGGCGGATAGCGATTTGTTACAGAAAGCCTCGGTCTATGCTTATTGTTTGTGCCAAAATGGGGCAGTTTTCGATATACATTTGAAGGCTGTTCTTGCGACTATATATGTGCTATTTAATAGTTAGTTATTTGTGATTAGCGAACTTTTTAAAGCCCTACTGGCACCTTCGATGAAACTTACTTGTTGCTTTTATTAACAAGAACAGAACATAACAGAACATTTAGTTTATTTTGACTTGAGCAAGAAACCGACGGAAATGACCGTAAGTCTATTTGTGCGAAAAATATCAATTAAGTTGCCTTTTGATTAAATCGAATTTACAGCTCTTATTACAAAGAAAGATATCTTACTGGCGAAGCTGGCTGTATTTTTACTGAATAAATATTCTTATCGAAAGTAAATGCTTCATAGATTTGTGCAGTATTTTGTTTCGATGATAAAGCAAAAAATAAGAAACGCTGTTTGACACCGCTATTTCGTGAAAAAAACGACAACAATATGAAATATTTGAAATCTGAACGGGCTATTTTCTCATAGTATCTTATAACTCAAATATGAGTGGCATTGTACATGTACTAATGTAAAATAAAATTTTATTAGCACTGTGATATCATCTATGAATGGTACAATGATGAGACTGAAATAAACTATATACATGTATATTGTATATATATTGTGTTAGTTGGTACAAGTTTATGAGGTACGGTGGACGAATTTAATTAATTATATGTCCTCCTACAGATATTGTGTCGCTGACACCTCCTGCGAGGAAACAATATGAATTTTATCTTTTGCTTAAAAACTAATAATATTTTAAGTAACGTGTATCACATGTTCATGTGGCATGAGTTCGTGTACCAGAAGAAGCATTTACACTACAAGAACTTATTGTTTAATAAAAGACGAGTTCACTGGGTCACTATTTGGGGACAATTAAGTGCAGGTTATACTCTCGGGGAGGGGTTGATCAAGTAAAGAGTTAACTATCGGGAACAGTCAAGAACACGTTTGACTGTTTTAGGACAATTAAGTACAGCAGGTTTTACCATTTCTGGACAATTAAGTAATCAGGTTTTACTATTTGCAAACAATCAAGTACAGACTTTACTATAAGGGGCCAATCAAGTTCAGGTTTGCAAGTTTTACTATAAAGGGGTAGTCAAGTACAGGATTTACTATAAGGGGGCAATCAAGTACAAGCTTTATTATAAAAGGGGCAATCAAGTACAGGCTTTACTATAAAGGGGCAATCAAGTACATGTTTTACTGTAAAGAGACAATCAAGTACAGGTTTTACTATAAAAGGGGCAGTCAAGTACATGTTTTACTATAAAAGGGACAGTCAAGTACAGGCTTTACAATAAAGGGGCAATCAATTACATGTTTTACTATAAAGGGGTAATCAAGTAAAGTTTAATTATAAAGGTGCAATCAAGTACATGTTTCACTATAAGGGGTATAGATTAAGGTAGAAAGAGTGTTTTCAATTTGAATGCTAGAAGAACATATTCGCTTCTTGCGATACTAATATGAAATTCACAATGTATTTAATGGGTTAAAACATTGTATAATAATTAATATATACATTATCGCTAAAAGGATATCACAAAAGCACATATCAAGAAACTGTATGACTGTATTATTTACATGAGAAAACAGATAAATAAATGTAAGTAAGATAAATAACACATTTAACATTGCAACAAGATATACCTATTGTTGATAACTATTACATGTACATGTACAACTAATTTAAGATAATGTGACAGTGATATCAATTGCTATATGCATACACTACCATTGCATAAAAATGTAAATCACGAGTGCGAGAAAAGATGTAATCTTAAATTATCCAAAAACTTACACAATAATATTGGATTCTTCTACTGTGTCACTGTCACATTAAACTAGATGGACTGTATAACTATAGATAAACGAAACTAAATTAACCGTGATATACACGTTCTCCTCTGTGTTTATGGTTACAGTTCAATACAGTAAAAGTTCGAACATGGTTTGCTGCAATAGTTTTTACCTATGCAATGAATGTACTGCTGTACTGCTTATAACTCATCATACAATATAAGTTGATTGTAAAACAGAATGTCACGCGGTAAATATTGCATTTTAGGCAATATTTATTAGATTACTTGTTTTAGGCAAGTAAATGTGTGTTTCGGGTCTCCAAATAGACCTTTAACTTTAGATTCTACCGACCTCAGTTTGTGTTATAATAAAATGACCAAAGGAACAATGTTCAAGTGTTTTAGAGCAGAAAAAGGCAATATAAAGAAATAAACAAATTCTGCCGGCCGACCGACATTATAGTATACTATTACTAGTTTTGGCGAAGAGACCGGAAGCATATACATGTATAATGTTTTGCCTTACACAAACGAAATTAGTCATATAGCGTAAATGCCTCGGGAGTCGGAACATTTCTAGAGCTTACAGTTCCGAGACAATGGTGCAACAGCAGTGCTATAGCCGCTAGATGATATATTATACCAGGGAGTCACATTTTATTCACTGCGGTTACCATTGACAATGCATGTTTCATTGACAAAAGTATATTTCTCTGTAATCCTCTTTTACAGAACTGAACAGATTTTTATTAACAAATTGGCTTGAACATAGCACTTCATCGTCATTTATAGTGTGAAAGTAAAACAACAAGGACTTTATGTTTGAACAATTAACTATTTTGGTACTCGTTGGTAACATACGTGTGTAAACGTAGACAGTTTGAATTGTTTTGGTCTCTACAGCGAAGACCTGTACAGGTATCCGTGTTTTTAAAGTTGTAAGCATGTAAGCAATGGTCGCTCACCTATTGGTACTGTTTTAAGTGCACCAATAGTAAATAAAATTTTAGTACTTTTACTCGTGTATAGTAATGTTACATTTTACTAATAGGAAAGTATGTGCGGTACCAGTTAAGACACTTTCACTGTATGCTAATATTATAGTATGCGTATCAACTTTAAAAACTTCTCTCTAATTTAAAGATATGTTAGACAGATTTCGTGTCTTTTACAGAAGTTGATGTTGAACATTAAAGTCCCATTAACACTTCAAATACTCGTGTATTAAGTAACAAATTACCTGATATTGTGTTCTATTTATAGCCTAAAATAATTTGGACGTAAACATTTCTTTCATGTGCTGATGGGACTTTAACTAGATCTACAGTAGAACGTGTGAAAGCTGTCACCTGGATTCATCTACAATAAATGCATGTGTATCTATGTATCTATGTATGTATAGTTGTAATATTGTATTGGGTGTTCAAACCGTACTTCTGTCATTTTACAGGCGGATAGTTTACCTAACCATTCCTCCGTAAGAAACTACCAATTTTCTCACATTGAGAGACATTGTCGGTAGCAGGGCTCGAACCCATGACCCTCAATCTACAGTGATTTCAAGTCAGCGACTTTAACAACTCGGCCACAGAGGCGTACTTATGTATCCCATTATGCAATTCACATCCTATAAATCTTTACCAGAGAACAGCTTTATTTGTCAACCAATGACATCGCCGTATTTCTACCCATTTCCTTCGTTCTAAATCCCCTAGAACGAATATAAGCCTGTACTAGGTTTAAATCAAATCATATTATTACTTCCCTACGTCAGCTACAACGCGCGCGATCGATCAATTAGAAGAAATACATGACAATAAACATTCCTACTAAGTATGCTAGTTTGATCCGTGCCTTTATAGAAAATAGAAAGTCCCCTGTCGCTACGCTTCCGTCAATCTTTCGATCGTTTTAAGTTTAGGTGAACACTAATATACACATACGCATCATTCTGCTTAAAATGATAATCTTTATGCAATGACCATCCTTTGGATGGCTGCTTTAGTCGTGAAATTTGTTAGAAAACGCACTAAAAAAGCAACTTCATATTTGCAAAGGGGTAAACTATCAACACATTTAAGAGGCACACCCAAAAATTGGAAGCAATTTTGAATAACATAAAAAGGAAGTAATACCATTACCTGAAAGACTGTCCACAAACTTCAAAGTTTCAGCTCAAAGTTTTAGCTAAAACTTGCAGTCATATAACCGGTAAAACTAGGGAAATAAGGCCTGTTGTCGTTAATCCTTCATTCTAACACGATCCGCAACTTTTCGTATAAAAAATATAGAGAAAAGGACCCGTACATTATTTTACTATAAAATACATCACATTTTCCACAAGCAACACGTGCAGTAAATGACGCAAACGTCGTTCGGATGCGCCGCACTCGTGAGTTACTTACTACGCATTCGAACTCCTGACTGTATTTTATTCAAAGATTAAATGCAGGGACACATTTATTATTTCTTAATTATGAGTTGTATTACAGCTTTTGGGTGGAAAACAATTTACTTCAGCTGGAAACTACACTGGTTGCTGTTCATTTAAATGTGTTAAATTAATGATTATGCCGCATTAGTATTTGAAGTTGGTGCTTTAGATATAAAAAATCAGACTGATTAAATGATAGTTGATTGTGTCTTGGTAGAGAGTTCGGCAGTGGAAGGGAAGCAACTCCTGCATGCAGTTGTTCTTTTCTTAAATTGACTCTCCCAGTCAAATAAGAAAATCAATATTTGGAAAGTTATTATTTCATACTGGTAGCGTGAATGTGCGTGAAGTTAGCTGCCAGTTGCCAGTTGCCGGTTGCCAATTCAATGCCAATTCAATTGGCAACTGGCAACTGGCAGCCAACTTCACACTCTTGTTGCCAATTCGTCTTCACTTGCAAATATTAACTAAAAACAAAATTGTTAAACCACGCGAATTGGCAACTGGCAACTGGCAGCCAGATGCCAATTCGATTTTTATGTAAAAATCTTAATACAAAATGAATTGGCAACTGGCACCCAACTTCATATTCCAGATGCCAATTCAACTTTCACTTGCAAATAGCCAATTCGTTCAACCTCACGAATTGGCAACTGGCAACTGGCAACTGGCAGCCAGATGCCAATTCGTCTTCTGTCAGTAATTGTGAATAAAAAGCGAATTGGAAACTGGCAACTGGCAGCCAGATGCCAATTCGATTTTTATGTAAAAATCTGAATAAAAGTTGAATTGGCAACTGGCAACCAACTTCATATTCCAGATGCCAATTCAACTTTCACTTGCCAATAACAAATTCGTTCAAACTCACGAATTGGCAACTGGCAACTGGCAGCCAGATGCCAATTCGATTTTTATGTAAAAATCTTAATACAAAATGAATTGGCAACTGGCAACTGGCACCCAACTTCATATTCCAGATGCCAATTCAACTTTAACTTGCAAATAGCCAATTCGTTCAACCTCACGAATTGGCCACTGGCAACTGGCAGCCATATGCTAATTCGTCTTCTGTCAGTAATTGTGAATAAAAAGCGAATTGGCAACTGGCATCTGGCAGCCAGATGCCAATTCGATTTTTATGTAAAAATCTGAATAAAAGTTGAATTGGCAACTGGCAAGCAACTTCATATTCCAGATGCCAATTCGTCTTCACTTGCAAATATTAACTAAAACAAAATTGTTAAACCACGCGAATTGGCAACTGGCAACTGGCAGCCAGATGCCAATTCGATTTTTATGTAAAAATCTTAATACAAAATGAATTGGCAACTGGCAACTGGCACCCAACTTCATATTCCAGATGCCAATTCAACTTTCACTTGCAAATAGCCAATTCGTTCAACCTCACGAATTGGCAACTGGCAACTGGCAGCCAGATGCCAATTCGTCTTCTGTCAGTAATTGTGAACAAAAAGCGAATTGGCAACTGGCAACTGGCACCCAGATGCCAATTCGATTTTTATGTAAAAATCTGAATAAAAGTTGAATTGGCAGCTGGCAACTGGCAACCAACTTCATATTCCAGATGCCAATTCAACTTTCACTTGCCAATAACAAATTCGTTCAAACTCACGAATTGGCAACTGGCAACTGGCAGCCAGATGCCAATTCGATTTTTATGTAAAAATCTTAATACAAAATGAATTGGCAACTGGCAACCAACTTCATATTCCAGATGCCAATTCAACTTTCACTTGCAAATAGCCAATTCGTTCAACCTCACGAATTGGCAACTGGCAGCCAGATGCCAATTCGATTTTTATGTAAAAATCTTAATACAAAATGAATTGGCAACTGGCAACTGTCACCCAACTTCATATTCTAGATGCCAATTCAACTTTCACTTGCAAATAGCCAATTCGTTCAACTTCACGAATTGGCCACTGGCAACTGGCAGCCATATGCTAATTCGTCTTCTGTCACTAATTGTGAATAAAAAGCGAATTGGCAACTGGCAACTGGCAGCCAGATGCCAATTCGATTTTTATGTAAAAATCTGAATAAAAGTTGAAATGGCAACTGGCAACTGGCAACCAACTTCATATTCCAGATGCCAATTCAACTTTCACTTGCAAATAGCCAATTCGTTCAACCTAACGAATTGGCAACTGGCAATTGGCAGCCAGATGCCAATTCGATTTTTATGTAAAAATCTTAATAAAAGTTGAATTGGCAACTGGCAACCAGATGCCAATTCGTTCAAACTAACTAATTGGCAACTGGCAATTGGCAGCCAGATGCCAAATTCGATCTTTATGTAAAAATCGAATTGGCATCTGGCTGCCAGTTGCCAGTTTCCAATCCAACTTTTATTAAGATTTTTACATAAAAATCGAATTGGCATCTGGCTGCCAGTTGCCAGTTGCCAATTCAACTTTTATTATGATTTTTGCATAAAAATCGAATTGGCATCTGGCTGCCAGTTGCCAGTTGCCAATTCAACTTTTATTATGATTTTTGCATAAAAATCGAATTGGCATCTGGCTGCCAGTTGCCAATTCATGACTTTGAACGAATTTGTTATTGGCAAGTGAAAGTTGAATTGGCATCTTGAATATGAAATTGGTTGCCAGTTGCCAGTTGCCAATTCAACTTTTATTCAGAATTTTACATAAAAATCGAATTGGCATCTGGCTGCCAGTTGCCAGTTGCCAATTCAACTTTTATTATGATTTCTACATAAAAATCGAATTGGCATCTGGCTGCCAGTGGCCATGTTTGAACGAATTTGTTATTGGCAAGTAAAAGTTGAATTGGCATCTTGAATATGAAGTTGGTTGCCAGTTGCCAGTTGCTTATTAAAATTTTTACATGAAAATCGAATTGGCATCTGGCTGCCAGTTGGCAGTTGCCTATTCGCGAGGTTGAACGAATTGGCATCTGGTTGCCAGTTGCCAGTTGCCAATTCATTTTGTATTAAATTTTTTACATAAAAATCGAATTGGCATCTGGTTGCCAGTTGCCAGTTGCCAATTCAACTTTTATTAAAAATTTTACATAAAAATCGAATTGGCATCTCGTTGCCAGTTGCCAATTCAACTTTTATTAAATTTTTTTCTTAAAAATCGAATTGGCATCTGGCTGCCAGTTGCCAATTCGTGAGTTTGAACGAATTTGTTATTGCAAGTGAAAGTTGAATTGGCACCTGGAATATGAAGTTGGTTGTCAGTTGCCAGTTGCCAATTCAACTTTTATTAAGATTTTTACATAAAAATCGATTTGGCATCTGGCTGCCAGTTGCCAGTTGCCAATTCGCGAGGTTGAACGAATTGGCATCTGGGTGCCAGTTGCCAGTTGCCAATTCATTTTGTATTAAGATTTTTACATAAAAATCGAATTGGCATCTGGTTGCCAGTTGCCAATTCGTGAGGTTGAACGAATTGGCTATTTGCAAGTGAAAAATGAATTGGCATCTGGTATATGAAGTTGGGTGCCAGTTGCCAGTTGCCAATTCATTTTGTATTAAGATTTTTACATAAAACTCGAATTGGCATCTGGCTGCCAGTTGCCAGTTGCCAATTCGTGAGTTTGAACGAATTTGTTATTGACAAGTGGAAGTTGAATTGGCATCTGGAATATGAAGTTGGTTGCCAGTTGCCAGTTGCCAATTCAACTTTTATTCAGATTTTTACATGAAAATCGAATTGGCATCTGGGTGCCAGTTGCCAGTTGCCAATTCGCTTTTTATTCACAATTACTGACAGAAGACGAATTGGCATCTGGCTGCCAGTTGCCAGTTGCCAATTCGTGAGGTTGAACGAATTGGCTATTTGCAAGTGAAAGTTGAATTGGCATCTGGCATATGAAGTTGGGTGCCAGTTGCCAATTCATTTTGTATTAAGATTTTTACATAAAAATCGAATTGGCATCTGGCTGCCAGTTGCCAGTTGCCAATTCGCGTGGTTTAACAATTTTGTTTTTAGTTAATATTTGCAAGTGAAGACGAATTGGCAACAAGAGTGTGAAGTTGGCTGCCAGTTGCCAGTTGCCAATTGAATTGGCATTGAATTGGCAACCGGCAACTGGCAACTGGCAGCTAACTTCACGCACATGTAGCGTGAAGAGTTTGGTGTATTGGGTTAAAAGCTATTATTTCCTCTACGCTTTTGTACACACACCATATTCAGCTGGATTTTTACTTGAAAAAAATGCGCATAATGTCACTTTAAGCTTAGTTAATACATTTTAATTGAATCATTTTGACGTAGTTGCTGGGTATACCCATTTAAGATAATTTTTATATATAGGACATATAAGAGGATATTGCCTGTATTATCGACATATCCACCTTAATTATATCTACATATCTATCTATAATCACATGATGTTGTGAAGATAATTTGTCCTTAATCAAGATTTGTCACTATTTACAAATGATACAGGGTGTGTATATGACCGACTGAATCAGTACACCCGACAAAGTCAAAATGGCGACGAAGAAGAATTTGCTACTTAGCGTTGGTGTAATTATTGGATATTTCTTATGCAGTGGTAAGTTCAGTTTGATAGTTTTTCACACTGTCACACCCGTTTTTAGCAGAAATGTACAAACTGCCAAATAATCAAGTCTTTTAACAAATAGAAAATGCTTAGTTCACCTAGAGTTTACATCTACTCTACTAAACTGTTCTTTCCCGAACTTAACAAATAAGAAACAGTCCTTTAAATGGGATTTTACTACCATACGATTAGTTATGGATACTTTGTAAATATAAGTCATAGTTAAGAGAAAAAAAGCATTGTTGTAGAAGGAAGATGGGCACGACATTTTGCCGAAAGACATTTGGTCGAATAAGACAGTTGGTTTGTCGAAGACAATACTACGACAACTTTGTCAAAAACTGTCTAACTGCAAAATAATTCCTTTGTTATATACCGAATTATAATCCCCAAACGTCACACAAATACATGTACATTAATACGTTACCCAGTATATATTGTCTTGAAAAAGCACTCTTGGATTCTCTCCAAATATTCTCTCTTAATATTCTGAATCAATCATGTTATTATTGACTTTTTGTATAATATTTGCCTTTTCCTTTTTAGCCGAAGGTGCACATTTTGAGCTCAATGACGGACAACAAACATGTATACTTCTAGATTTAGATGCGACGTTTGAACTGTCTATGGGAAATGAGGTATGTTTAAATGTTAAAATGTTTCTAGAATTTTCTTTTCAGACTCTAAGAATTAAGTAGAATTATACATTAAGGTTCTATCACGACAATCATATGTACTGCTTTACGCAAATAATCATAATTTTAAGAAAACGATTAAGCACTGACACAAGCTCTTGGATATATGAGTATTACCTGAATTATGACTAAATTAAATCTATAAATCTGTGTTTAGTTTCATTTCAGAATCTATTGAATCTAGTTGAACAAAGCTAAATCTTTTATTTTACTATCCTAATCAAAATTGATCATATTTTGTAACTTGGGATTTCATTTCATTTCCCTCTGCTGATAAGAGAAATCACTTTGTATAGATTGTCTCTTTAATTTTTATCAAACGCACATCCGATCGTTTAACAATGTTAACAACATTTTGTGCCAGAATGGGTCGCGTTAGAATCGAAATATTAAATCCGCATCCGTTATTTAAGTGAATTTAATCATCGTTCGTCGTTCAGTTGCGTGCAATTAGATGAATTGACATACGGGCTGGTGATCTAATTACACGCATCTGAACTCCTAACCGTGATTTAATACACGATAAAACAACGGTAGGATTCATTATTTCTTGGTTACACAGGTTCTGGTATGATTGCACGACAGCGCATGCTTGGACGAACCTAATAACAAATGTGTGGACTACTTATAACTATTTCAGACTGCCATTCCCTTTGCTGTCGATGGTGCTAACGTGACTGCTTCAAAGAGCCTTTGCGGAACTAAAACAGCCTCGGCGTTATTGTCACTGACTTTGTTTCCATCAGACGAGTTATTAAAGATAAATTTCCGAAGAGACGTTAATCTGCAAACTGTGTCAATGTCGGTCGTTTTAATTCTTGATCCTAGAAAACATTTTGTGAATGCAAGTGAAATTGTGCCGTTTGAACTGGAAGACAGCGATGACTTGCCTATAGGTGTGATGAATATGTCATACAGTTGCATATCCGGGGAGCAGCTGTTTTTTAACCAAGACCCTGGGTACTCGATGACCATGAGAATTACAAATCTGCAAGCTCAAGCCTACAATATCATGGACGGACAATACAGTCAAGGTAAAGAGTAGCACGATTTCAACTGCTTTTCTCTTATTCTTGATTGGTCAATTCAAAGTCGGGTTTAATATAAAGATATATAAGCTCAAGAGCGGACCTTCTGGTTATTATTATGGAACCCGAATTTGTAAAAAGATAATATGTAACTTTACACTATATTACTTGAACATGATTTTGTGCTAAGCACGATTTTGTGCTAAAGAAACTTATACATGTAAGCACGGAGATAATTAAACCGTACCACCAAGTGGTAACTGTTTCGAATCAAACTATATTTCGGACATTGTTAACTAACATTTTCTACGACTGGTCCCTCAACTAAAAAAGTCAATGGTCACCTGGTTTTTTAACTTTAAAGGGGCACTCCCTACCTTTCGTAATAAATCGCTATCCACCGAAAATTATGAAACTAATGTTTGTGAAGGTTTTACGGAACTACAACATGTATGATTCCTCTAGTTCTGCCGATATTTGTAGGAATTGTTAGCTAAAATTTTAAGGTTTCATGTGGCAATGTTTCAAGTATTTGAATAAATAATGTTTCGGGGCTTGTTAAGTTTCTCTCAGCTTTAGGTTATGCATTTTTAAATACTACTGCAGATTTAGGAGAAAACGCTAGTATGTACCGAATCATTCGCTTTTATTTCCACATGCTTTCTAAAAGGTTTATGTATACATGGTTTCTAGATTAGTTACTAACTTTAGTTTTATACTGCGGTGACAGCTTGAATGTTTACATCTTAAATTAAACAACATTCACTTAAGCTCTAGACTCACCCTAATATGACAAACGTAAGCAATGTGCCTGTTTACGGTTACTTTGTTATTCCTGATAATTTAAGATGCCATTATCTGGTCCAAGTGCTCTGTTTTCAGCAATCGAATGTGAACAAGACAAGTTGACAACAATTCCGACTACAACACCGTCCCCCGAGACGACAACGATGGAAGAACGAACAACAGAACCAACAACTGTTTCCATGGGACCGGAAACGAGTCAATTGACTGGACCTATGACACAAGAAACACCAGTGACGATGACACCAGAAGTAACAAGCCCCGAAACTCCTCTAACAATCGAACCGGAACCGGAAACTACGTCACAAACACCAGAACCAGCGACGGCGTCTGCAGAACCGGAGACAACTTCTACCGAAATATTGCCGACTACCACGCCCAAGATTGTTCCAAAATATGAGATAAAAGATGGGGATACTGTCTGTATTGTCTTCCAAGGACAAATAAAATTTAACATCAACTACGAAAGAAATGACTCTCAGGTAGGAGACCAATACTTTTTTCTCTATATTTCAGTGAGAATTATGCAAACTTGATCATAATAATAATTATAAATATCGTGATGCTAATGAATAGAACACTCTCCCTGACAGCATAAAAGGTTAAATAAATTAGGGAAGTACAAAAGTGCTGTTAAAGATTTCCTCTGGAACATAAATTCAGATGGTCTCAATCTATATGTCTATTACAAATGTATTAGTAATGCAAAATAAATGCACAATTCTAGCCAGAACTGTATGTGATTATATTGTACACGATTAACGTAAATCTGAGACTATTTTATTTTATTCTTATCAATTTCAACTTCTAATTTTTATTCGATTTACTTTGACAAATAATTGAATACATTTTACCATGGACCTCTTTGGAAATAAGTCATTGTATAACTTAAAGGACAATATACTGCTTCAACATTTAACAAACCTTTACGCTTCACTTGCAATTCTATATGTTTCTATTTATTCTTAATTATTATATGTGATAAATATGTGCTAATTTGAATGTACTGATACCATTGAGTACAATAATTAAATACTAAATTTTGAATTAATTCCCGATTTATAAATAACTTATTTAGGCACCATGTAAAGTGAAATTGAAGAGAAAAACATGAAAAAAATGGCATGGTTATATTCTATCTACAGACTGCTACCCAAACTATACTTGTACCCGAGGATGCAAAACCGGATGGGAGTTGTGCAGTTGGTGGGGTTAACACGACACAAGAATTTAAATTGACGTTTTTCGACGATAAATGGAGTTTCAGTGTGGATATCTCTGAAGATGAGCAAACACTGCTCGGAAAATCTCTGCTCCGAGCTTTAGAGGAGACACCTTCTTATTCTTGGAAGGCAGTAAAGTTAACATATGTTATTGACGAAAATTTTGATGACCCTAAAGAATCCGGTAAGAAGTTCTCAGTACTGCATTGAAAGTAGTATAATTGTAAAAAAAAGTAAAGAAGATTCAAGCTGAATGATTCCTCTCTAACAGCTTTGGCAGAATACTAATCCAGACCAGAATACAAAGACTACAGTAACGCATAATTAATAATCATTTGAATGGATGAAATATACAAATATTTCTTAATTTTACAAAACCATATTATGTAAAGATATGTGTGGTTTTGGCAGAGTGCCCATCAAATAATGTTTACTTGCTGAGTTTTGTTTCATTAAATTTTTAAATCACTGTGCATAGTTCTTTCACAGACGTTCCCTTATTGTGACATTCACTGTTTTGCTTAGATATTGGACAAGAGAAAACAGTGACCAAGGAAGAGGGAGAAGGTGCTTTCAAGGCAAGTGGCCAAGGTTCTTATAAATGTTCAGATGAAACATTACAACTTGATGAAACTGTCAGCATGGACCTTGGAGAGTTCCAGTACAGAGCTTTTGGACAGGATGGTTCTGCTAATTTCACAAACGGAGGTTGGTTCTGAACCAAGTGTTTTATCATTTTATTTAAGGGTTATGGTTAACCATTACCACCCCTTCGAGCAATTAATGACACAGTCCAATTAATCTGCTTTCATAGCCGAGTGGTTAGAGTGCGTAGCACGAGTGATTTAATTTTTCGCATCCGAACGACTGGCTGTATTTTATTCCACGATAAAATACAGAGATGCATTTATTATTTCTATTCTAACACGAAATTGTCTTTGAAAAATACCACGAACTATTTTCGACGCGTAGCAACATTCTATAGTAACTTACAAGCACGGAATGCGATTGGACGCGTGTGACATTTACCCCACGTTTTGCCCGTGGAAAACGTGATGTATTTTATCGTAAAATAATGTATAGCTTCTTTCCCTCTATATCAATATACGAAAAGTTGCGGATCGTGTTAGAAATTGTGTTTGTTGATGTTGAAATACGTATTGTTGAAGTAAAGCATGCTGTGTGGAAACTCGCTAGTTTAATCAAATTGTTTTTGTTTCTAATTTCCTTACACATACTGGTGACTTTGCTACAAAATTCTATATTTATCACAAACTTGGTAATCTTAAATGTATAAGTATATTTTTGCAGTGTCATGTATTACCATAAACATTTTGTATAACTGTCAGTCTTGAATTTCATTATTTTGCCCCGTCTCTTCAGATGTGGCACAGTGTCCTGCCGACACGGGGGACGATGACGACGACGATGAAGACACAGTCGCCATAGTTTTAGGCTCCGTTTTCGGGGGCATAGCATTTATTTTGCTGATTGTTGTTGGTGCCTACTGCGTTAAAAAGAGGAACCGCAAAGACTATGAAGTGATGTAGAGAAAATGGACGACACAAAAGGTCTATAGGAGGATCTGAAATTATAAAAGGACATTTGCAAAATATGTTGCCTTGCTTAGACTAAACGTATAAACTTGAACACATGAACAGTATTGTTATACACATGCTCTGCGAACTTATGTTATGGTTTATTCTTAAACTATCAAACTTTCGAACTCGAATTACTTTTTAACATTTAACCCGCTAAATTTCTAAAATGGGCCAGACAAATGTTCTCTTTGGACCGTACCATTCTGTACTCAAAGGGGTGCTCTATGAAAAATTTACCGACTGAGTATATAGTGAACAGTACAAATCATGATCAGACTGCATGGATATGCAGGGTGATCATGATCTGCACTGGTCGCAGTCAGAATCATTTGTTACCAGCAGGATCGAAGTTTAAACGCACAAAAATCGTTGAAGCGATCGAGTTCGAAAGTAAAGTTTTTACATATTTGACAATATAATAAGTAAATATAGTATTATATTTTCTGAGAAAAGAATACGACTAGAAACCCAGCAGGGCTTGGTACTGGCTCGACATAGATTATCCAAAAATGCAAAGAATATTTACATTTGTCCTCTAAAGTGAGTTCTACAGTGAAAATTTTCTAATGTCGCTTTAAACTTTCAGTTTTACATGTAATTGCATATTCTCGTGTCATGCAGACCCACAGACTACACAGGACCTATGCCCATTCTGTCCATTGCAATTCAGCAATTGCAATTATACGTTTAGGAGCTTGTTTTATTGTCTTAAATTCCCACGTTCACTTCAAAACTCGTACAGAACAAGTAATTTACGTATAGAATAATGATGGAAATGTCTTCAATTTACCCTAAAAACAATTGTGAATGATGCTATAATGTTTCCATATTTGAGCAGATTTTCTAGTATGTTGGGTGTTAACAATCAGCAATATATCTGTCATATTGACTCGAAATATGTTATGCGCATGCGCAGTAGGCCTACTTCTTATGGTGACGTAATTCTTACAAGGCTGGAAGGCGATCGCTTTAGTCAAGGACGATATTAAATCACTCGTACATGGTTCCCAAATCTGTACATAATAGTCTGGCAAAATTATGACAGTCATAAACCTTTAATGAACACAGAAGTAACATTTTTTCACACGCAGTAATTGGAATGCCTCTATGAAAAACAACTATAGAGTCCGAAGTGTCCAACTGGTACGACTAACTTACAAAGTTGTTATCTTGGACATTATCCAACAATAGAGCTAAATTGTAAATCAAGTGAAAGTTTCCAATTTTCATAAAAGGTCGAGTCTAGTGATTATTTTCTCTAAAAATGTACCAACCAAGCAGGCTTAATGCCCCAAAAAACCCATCAGTTTCAATTTCATCTATATACATGAAGCCCTTTGTTCAGTTTAAAAAAAACATATAACTTGCTTTCATTTCTACGTGTACATTTTACACTCAATTTGGGTGTACATATTTAAAGTCAATGGTATCAGTCTTCCGTTCCAGTGACTTGGTGTACTAATAAACTGACCGTTCACTTTTTATTAATTTAATGTTTGGCGTAACAGTTGAATTCTTGAGTGATTGTTTTGTTTGTTTGAGGGTACATGATTCCGCTCGTTTGCCAATGTTTCCTTTATGACATTTCCCCAACGCTTGCACAAGTTGCACAAATCTTTCTCTTTCGACTAAGAAATCGAAATACTAATTTGAATTTGAATAATTTTGCCAGGCACGTCTGAGACACAGAGTATGTGAAAAGACCTGAAAATCCATAAGTTCTATTCAATAGAAGTTTCAACATATATTTAGTCAAAGCTTGGTAAAATTTATTTTTCTGGGAGTATGTATCAGTGCTCTCCCTTGCATTTGTGATGGTTAATTTGAAAGACAATATGGCTTAATATCGTTTTAAAACTTTCTGTTCGAGACAAAACATTACGAGGGAATCCGCCTGACTGCTAGTTTTCTTGTTTATAGTTGCGTCGAATTCTATGGCTAGCCCATTTTATTTGAGCTAGCGGAAATAAACAGCTATGGCATGTCGCACATTATCTGAAACTATAAAATCATGCTTAGGGACCAAACCACAATTACAGGTGGAACAACCTTGGATGTTTCACGGTGAACAACTGTAACCCATGTCCTTGAAAACAAATATGACACGTGACTTTAAGTAATCATGTTTACATGTACATTGTAACAGTTATCTTACCGGGAACATCATATCAAATTCGATGATAACGTAACATTTGTTGTACTAATTATCTCTTGACTGTAGCTTGTTTGATCAACATATATATATTTGTAATAAATGATACTTTCAAAATGACATGCCTACGTTTATTGTTTTAGACTAGCGCCAATACCGTAAATTTTTTAAAGCTTACGAATAGTGGATAATTATGAAAACTTTCTGATTTTTTCACCCGAAACTAGTATTTCTAAAATAAAAATAAAAAAAATTGTAAAGAAATTTGTAAACATTGTTTTAAACTATCCTAGTCAAAAATTAAAAATGCATCCTTTTGTTGCCGGGTATATTTTACATTTATGTATGTTAATATGAGAAATAACTAAGCCTTACTCATTTCTAAATACGTTTTCAAAGCATCTACAGCTATTATGTTTTAAGGTTCATTCTTGGTCATTTTGAAAGGTAATATAACTTTAAAGTTTTAGATATGACGGCATCGACCAATAACACTATGAATGTTTTGGCCGTTGACTTCTTTTACAAATCTTATTTCAATGCTAATAATTTCTAGATATGCCCTATATATGTTGACAACGACCCAACAAACTTTAATAACGTAAAAGAGATAGTCCACCTGACCTGGGAGCAGAATTCCATAAGAACTATTGATATTTGATATTGAACATTAAATATTTCATAAAAGAAAACAGTTTACCTTAAATGAAACAACGCATATTTTTCATTCTTACATATGTTTTACTTAGTAAAATGTATTTAAAATCCGTATTGCCACTAAGCAATGTAACATTTTTTGACAATAGTTTTCGTCCTTTTCGTATTTTTTGTTCTTGATTTACAGCTCCGTGCTATTAGTAGGTTTAAATATCTTTGATTTTGAAATCCTCAAAAACGCTTTTTGTTGTTGACAAAGTGCCAATGTTAGCATTACTCTTTATTAAAAAGCAAAACTTCATCACGAAAATCTGTTATAACCTTCATACATAGCTTGTCAGAAGTGGATACAGGGCGAAAACTGAAAATTTCTTCTACGACTAATCTTTATGATTCTGGTTTTTAATTGGTAAGATTTCGAACTTCTAGCTGTCAAAAACATTGCTAAACCTCTAACTATTCCCAAAATGTATGTCAAAACTTGTATTTCATACATTAAAAGACCTTGTCTGTAAATTCTTGAACTTGTTTTAAAATTTGCGTTGAAATAACATATGATATGACTACCATGCAGCACCATTAAATGCTGTAAAGAAATATAGCTTTAAATATGTTTTATTATTTCCTATTTTGTATTATGAAGTAAGCTTGTACTACCAGCCTGTGAAAACAAAAACTGTCCCCCATTAAATCAGTAGACGGGGATAATAAATGGGGTTACCCTTTTGGGGCCCAAAAAAAACAAAAACAAAAAAACAAAAACAAAACAACTGTCGCTCAGAAAATGGTGATACAGCTACGTATGATAACTCCAATTATCAAAAGGTCATTGTTATTTGATCAAATATCTTGTCATGTATGCATGTTATCCATTATTCACAATGTAGACCAATCGGAGGTCTAGATATATTTTCATTCACCCTTAGGTCAAACGTATATATATCGTTAACATCCTGTTTTCGTTTACTTTTTAATTCAACTCACCAAACAAAAAACATCAAAATGAAGTTGATCGTTAAATTCGCATTTCTTTTGGGATGTTTACTTCCTGGTATGTTTTTGTTGTATCTTTCTTGGTTTGTTTGTAAATGTAGAAACGTATTTTTGTCTTACAACGCTAAAAATAATGTTAATTGGTATCTTAGTATTCTGCCCTGCAAGATAATAAGAAGTAATACTGTATGGAAGACATAATCAATTATTTAAAATTAAAATTGAGATGGTCACAGAATGTCATTGTACATATATGGAACAGCAAGGTTAAAAGCGTTTTAAGTATATTGAAAATGTTCCGTGCTTTCAAATAGTTCAACATATGCATTTAAGGAAAGTTTGAAAAATGATGGTCTTTGTGTACTGCATGGAGAATTGAAAGAATTAATTGATTTTTATCATGAATACCTAGATCAGTAAACGTAATAGCAAACTTGGAACACATTCAACATACACATATTGTATAAAAAGCATCATTATTTGTCTATGGCAAGACTAATTGAAAGATGGCAATTATACTAATTGACAGAACAATTTGATTTATTTAAGAAATACAGAGATCAGTAAACGTATATCATATTAGGAACATATCTAAAACATGTCGATGGTGTTGCCCCATTTCCACATACATTGTACTATCTTTGAAAAAGTATTTTCAAACTGAAAGAGAAACAGGTCATTGTTTTCGTCTAATTAATTTGATTTGTAACCACGTGACAATGCACTGTCTTTTGTGAAGTACCATACCGATGTACGCAACACCAATT
The DNA here is from genome assembly GCA_022818135.1 of Saxidomus purpurata. Taxonomy (NCBI): domain Eukaryota; kingdom Metazoa; phylum Mollusca; class Bivalvia; order Venerida; family Veneridae; genus Saxidomus; species Saxidomus purpurata. Next base: position 925,517 of record JAFMSR010000015.1, read on the forward strand.
TCGATACATGACGGCTACAAAACTAACTGTTGGTTAGTTCAAAATCAAGCTTTTAAACATAAGACGGTATTTCTCAATATATTCTCCGAAATTTGATATGTCAATACAACACTCGGAATTTGATGTTCGTTTGTAATATTATTATGTATCAGGCATACACTGTACCTCTTATATTGAAGAAATATGTATGTATGTATGAAGAAAGAGTATGTATTTCAGCAAAGTGTGTGCATTTTGAAGTAGTTAGCGCACTCACTGACTTAGCATGTATTTTGATGGACATTGATGCCACATTTAATCTTACATACGCAGATGGAGGGAACACAGAGGTAGGAAATAACAAAAAATACATCTTTTCTCTTTTGAGTTGACATTTGAATAGTATCTATATGTATTCTACTGCAGATAGGCAAACTTTTAGAAAAATTAAGAATACACGTTGAGGAGTTCATTTTGATATTTCCAAAATGTATCGTATTGCCTTTCAATAATAAATTGTAAGTTATTGGTTTTTGGTTTACAAAAAGGAAAGACGAAACTTCTAATTTGACCATTTGTCCTACACTTAATACTTCACAAGAATCTATATGACTGACTACATATCAGCGACATCAGACTTTATTTTATTCAATGTATATTGCTCAGAACTCAAAGAAGCAGTGAAAGAAGTCTAGGTTAGTTTGGGTTCGTTTTGGGGAGGCTGCGTTTTTGGTACGTGGCATTCCCTGTTTGATATTATTTTTGTTTTTAGGTTTAACCTAGTAAACAGCTTGATATTATATTTCAACCTTTCAGGAAGCCCAACCGTTTACAATAGCCGGCGCCCATGTCGATAACACCAGCGATTGCGGACCTTTCGCACCTCTATCTGTATTATCGATTCAACTTTTCCCATCAAGTGAACGTTTGAAGCTCTCTTTCTTTCAACAAAATGACACAACACTAATGGCAAGCCAATTTATACTACAGCCCAATAAGCATTTCAAAGGTTTGAATACAACAGACGTGGTTGAATTGAACAGCGCACTTCAGTTACCGATAGGAGACGATTCCCGAAAGTCATACCTTTGTAAGGCAGAGGAAACAATGACATTTGAAAGCGGTGACCACTTTTTCATGACAATGAGTATGAGAAATCTTCACGTACAGGCATACAATATCATAGGCAGTACCTTCAGTCCAGGTGAAGTATTACGTTTATACCTTGTCACGTCTAAATCTTTACAATACTTTTCTAAATACTAAAATACAGTAAACTTCAATACCGAACTACTTGGAACCATTTACATATCAACAAATTGTTTGATAAGACAATCTACTACTACAGTAAACTCCATATATAACGACTCAGGGTATAGCGTAATTCTGGATATAAGGAACACATTTTCTGGGTCGATAATTTCCCATTCTTTATTTAAAGTGAAAATGCTGTATGGATATAACATACTGCGGATATAAATGACAAATTTTGAATAGTATCCGTAATATCACGTTTTTGTTTTCATTAGCTACTGAATGTTATCAAGATTTGACTACATCGACTGTCTCAACGAAACCGACAACTGAGCCTCCTTCGAAAACAACTTCCCCTCAGCCTGAAAGTTCAACAGAACCAAACACTTCTACAGAAGCAACTACACTGCAAACTGAAAGTACAACAAATGGAAACAGTACGAGTGAAATCCCTTCAAAAATGTCAACCGAATGGACACCGGAAACAACGACGGTATCGACACTGGAACCGACAACACAGAAGCATACTGAAACTACAACTGAATCCTATTCGAGTGCTACATCGGTACCGCAATATTTCACGACAGAAGAAACGAGACCGACGAGCGAACCTAAAACAGAAACAACAACAAGGTCAACACCAGAAACCACAACAAAACCTCCGCATGAATCGACAACTTCCGCCCGAGCTGACACTTCAACAGTACCTGAGATAGAAACAACAGCAAGTATGCCCCCGACTACTACGAAGTCTCCAAATACTCGGCGTAAGTATGTGGTCAGAGACAAGGAAGAAGTGTGTATTGTCCTTCAAGCAGATATGACGTTCAATATCCCATTCCAGAAGACGGATGGAACAGTTAGTTCTTTTCTATTTGTCATTTTCTTCAATTTCGTAAGGCCTCAAGTGTACAGAAAAGAAGATTGAAATTCGTAAAAGATAAATAAATATACTATATTAACATGTCTATGACGTACATATGAATGGTATGTGAAATGTATGATTCATAAGTCAATAAATCATACTTCACGATTGCATATTTTACGGTTTCAAACAAACGACGGAGCATTAAAACAGATAGTTACATGTCACTCATTTGAGATCTCGTGAAATATTGGACCTTGAAAATAGACTGATGTAAGTATGCCCATTGGTTTGGAGGGCCCCTTTTGGGCGAGGCCGGTTATATTATCTTACATGTCCAAGGTGACAGCACCGTGTCTTATCTGTCTGGTATCAGGACGAACCCAACAAATATTAACAAGTTCTTTTAATATTTATACTAATGTATTTACTCCCGATTGCGAAATAAGTTCTTATACCTTACATATTAATCGCTCTCGAGACTCACTCCAAATGGAATCAACCTCAAAGATAGTGAAGGGGGGGGGGGGGCAATGTGGAATTATTTGTGTCTTGCCTAAGGACACTAACACTACTTGTCACTGGTGGGGATCGAACCCAGGACCCTTCGATTATGAGGTGAACCCGCTACCACTGCAACAGGGTGGTTCCACAAGTAATAGTTTTTTTATTGGGCGACTACGACACGAACATAGGAATTTGATACAATATCTTGCCTATACTTTATCGTCTCTCACAAAAGTTTGGAAATTATACCGAGAACCAAACAAACACATGCAGTTATCGTGCTGGAAGAAAATAAGTTCTAATACTAAATAGGATTGAAGTTCAAAAGTTTCATCAATACTGAAAGTAAACGTAAGTTATAACATAAAGTCAGCCATTCTTCTGTTGTTATGTTATAATCTCCTAAACAAAACAAATCGAGAAATTACACTTAAACACCTTTAATTCAGTGATGAGGTAGCTTCGTTATTCACCAGGCAGTATTGGTCAAACAAGATTCATTTTTTCATAAACACAACACATATTCTTATATTTATTGTTTACTTATTTTTAACATGTTTTTTGCATCATAACTTTGTTTACATGATATAGATTTATTTGTCAGTTGTGTATTTCAGACTTCTAAGGCGAGTGTGCCTCTACCGGACGATGTTACAGTGAACGGAAACTGTAACGTTAACGACACTGGTGCAGCGCAAGACATAACACTGACTTTCTTTAACACATCCTGGTACCTGGACGTTATAATTGCCAAGGAAAGACAGAATTCAGTATCACCGGACAATTTAGCAGCCAATGACATCTATTCCTGGCAAAAAGTGATTTTGTCATATGTACTTGACAGTCATTTTCAGAACGCAAAGGACCAAGGTAATACCATAGTACTGAAAGGGCACACCGTTTTACTCAACTCTGAAGTAGATTATAGTTTACATTGTACAACTCATTTATTTTGAAAAGATCAAAGAACAAGAAAAAAGCTTTATTAATCGTATTAACCCATTTATACCTTTTTATTTTATGTTTTCCAGTGAATTATAGTTTTCTCAGTGATATAAAAGTGATAATCCACAGTAACTGTTTTGAAACAGTGGATAACCATTTTTATTTTTCACTGTTTTTGCAATCTTTTACCCGGATTTACGTTAAAAAGTATACCGAGTGTAATTAATGCTGGAAACCATGCGACGATGACGTCGTTTAAACGACGTCATTTGCGCTATGTTTTCTGATTACGTTTCCAGTGATTTTCGATATTTTAGAAACAAACTCAATAAAAGTAGAGTTTTAACCATAAAATAAACAGAAAAATTGTTGGTATCGGTGTAATATCACGTTAATTTCACTCGCGAGCACCAAAAATTGTTATTTTCACTCGTGGCTGCGCCACTCGTGAAAATATCACTATTGGTGCCCACTCGGTGAAATTATAACGTGATCTTACACCGAAACAAACAATTATCCTCTATATCTTACAATATATAGGATCTTCTGACTCTCAGTTTGGACAAGTCTATTTCTGTAAATAGTGAAAGAACAGATTGTGTAATTTACAACTCTCCTTTTAGTTGTTTTTGTATAAACCATTAACATTTTTAGGTAAAAGGTTACAAGTTACTGCAGATGAAACATTCGGAATATTCCAAGCGAATGCTGACGGGTCTTTTAAATGCACAGCAGAGAAAACCATCGAATTTGGAAAAGATAAAAAGATAAAACTGGATTTAAGCAAACTGAAGTACAGGGCGTTTGGGAAGACGAATTCCACAGACATTTCAAATACAGGTAGAGTAAATTGGAGCTATACGTTTCATTCGTGCCGCGTTCTCCGGTATATTCGTTGCATATAGCTTGGCAGTATCCGGCGCCTCATCGACAAAGAGGTCTCTATATACATGTACCAGCATACACCGCTACAAGCCGGGTATTCGTCGGATATACGTCGGCGTGGATGAATCGTATAGCCCCAAATGAAATACGACTTCAAGTTACATGTATAAAAAATGATGACAAGAAATATTGATGTTTGGTCTTCATTTAAACATAACCGTTTTAATTTACATTATAATTTCCAACATAACAACACAGTACAGTACAATATCATTTTGTAACAAAACACACAGTTTCACATATTATAAATAACATATTAATTTTTTTCAGATGTATCTGAGTGCCCTGAAGACAACAAGAACAAAAAGGGCTCGAGCCATAAGACACTTGGTATCGCACTTGGTTGTAGTTTTGCCGCCCTGGTTGTGATCGTGTTTGTTGCATGCGGGGTGAAAAGATACCGGAAAAAGAATAGAGAAGAAGAGCCATATGAAACATTATAACAACTGTTTACATTGTTACAAACTGTACTGTTATAGTTGTAACGTAATGCTTTAAAGAGGCACTCTCTTAAACTGGTGTCAAATTAAATAACTTTAAAAGCATAAATGATTGTTTAACTGCAACTTTTATGACTTATCCTAAATATTAAAGTTATACATTCCAGTCATCATTGGTACAATCAGTGTTTTAAAAGTTGTTGCAGTACCGTAAAACATTCAAAAGTCTATGTGAAGTTGTAGTGTGAATAGCGATTTATTACAGAAAGTGCCCCTGTGGATTATTTGTGCTAAAATGAGATATTTTTCATTATATATAACATTCTTTAAAATTGTATCTATTAATCATTTTACGTTAATTGAACACATTATTTATATAAGGAGAATACAATCTGCAAGATGTAGGGGGTGTCCGTTTAAAGGTAAATAATTAGTATAAACTATAAATTTGTTAATTAAGCTAAAGGTTCTAAGTATTACGCATGTAGAACGCGGCATATGATTACCAGTATTTCAAGGTGTTATATAACATGATACATTCGAAATACAATAGCTTGTCAATAAATTATCACAGGTCGTGTAAATACAACAGTATTTCTCTTAAGAATGCATTTTGTTTTAATTTATGTGCTACTGGAGTATCTCTGTTAACCATCTAATAGTAGACAAAATATTGTTGTGTTGGAATGATAGCTAAAATTTCGTGTAATATGATAAATTCAGTGTGAAAGATATGCATATAAAATAACTCTTAATATGGCCTTGGTTTTTGAACAGGTGGTTGGAAATGACTTCAGCAGGTCGTCTTGATGCACATTTGTCCCAAATATTATGAAGATCCTTTAAGGGGATTAGGAGATATTGAACGGACACGAAAAAGACAGACGATCCATCGACTGTCCGACCGAAAAGCTGACTCATATATTCCCCTCCCAAACTTATTTGTTGGGCTATATTAAGTAACGTTAATTTAGAATTTCCCAAGTTATATAATCAAGTAGAATTTGAATAATTGGGCTTCGTTTACATCATCACGCATTTAGAGAAGACATTGTTTGTGTTTACGATCTAAAGACGTACAATTTATGGACATGGATAAAAGGATGATGATAATAACTATACCATCATAAAACTTCATCATGTTTTACCCAATTGCATCTCATTTGCATAACATATGATTATAAGAAGAGTTTATGTAAATGCTTAGCGAATTAAAAGTAAGTTTTGTAAACATCACGACAGAAGTTCTAAATCTGCACTAGACGTATAATAAGACATTTATACTTCATTACAAGCCAGTTAGGTGGCGATGCCGTTTTGTTTTCCATACAGAATAGCAAAAGACTAATCCCGGTCACAGATATTGCAGGGTATTGCACAAAAGTATATCTATTGTATGATGTTTTATATCGTTATCGGACTTATCTGTGAATTTGAAGGTTTCACTTGGAGCCTCTGGTTGGCCCGCCTCCGATTACCTGACGATCTTCTACTACACCGAAAAATTACCCACTATTGAGAAAACATAAGTGATACAACGAAACACACAA
>JAFMSR010000015.1:932501-1042501 GCA_022818135.1 Saxidomus purpurata
ATATGCTAGAATGGATTCGTCAGTTTCATTCATATTTGACTTGTAGATTTTAAATAAAATACAAAAAAAAAAAAATTTTGTGTTGTTCATTTGTTTGCACTAATTTATTTTAGCTCGTCTGTGAAGAAAGCTTGCAGCTTATCGAATCACTCTCGAGTCCGCTTCCTGGAAATATGAGGAGGTACTGTCGTGATCCCAGTGGGACTCGAACCCGCATCCCCCGGAATGAGCGGCCGACACCTTAACCTCTATACACCGCTCCCCCTAGTTTCTTTTCGGTTTACTTGTTGCCAGAGAATGAGTGTTTTGAGCAAATTATTCTGGATCTGGAAAAGATTCATGAATTAAAGTTACATTGTATATTCTGGCATGTGATGTAGCTCAGTTCATGGCAGGTATAATTATGTTTACGATTCATTTATTTTCATAGACCGCAACCGTGGTCGCTAGTTTTAAATAATGGGCTCGAGCCCCGCTATCGACCATATCAAGTTGGCAGTTTCTTACTAGTACTGGTGCAAATCATATCGCAGAACATTTTAATTTTACGTTTAAACCTCAGTAGACATAACATTGGTTAAATTTAGTGCCTTGATGCTCTTCCTTAGGAAACCCACTTTTAAAATTCTCTTCCTTATGAAATTGTTTCACTCGATCCGCAAGTTTTTGAAATTCATGTAACGGAAGTAGTCTTAAAATGCCCAATGTCCTCGTGTACATATAGCTAAAGATAAGAGTGCATATATTGGAAGTATGGAACGCCTCAGCTGTCTTATGACTATGATTTTTAATTTGTTATGTGGAAACAACAGTTTGTTATGTCCAAACACTATTTTGTTATGTCCAAATAACAATTTGTTATGTGCAAAAACAATATGTTATGTGCATACAGCAGTTTGTTATGTGCAAACACTAGTTTGTTATGTGGAAATAACAATTTGTTATGTGGATACAACAGTTTGTTATGTTCAAACACTAGTTTGTTATGTGGAAATAACAATTTGTTAAGTGCAAAATCAATTTGTTATGTGGAAACAACAATTTGTTCTGTGGAAACACCAGTTTGTTCTGTGCAAACACTAGTTTGTTATGTGGAAATAACAATTTGTTTTGTGGAAATAACAATTTGTTATGTGTACAATTAATTTGTTATGTGGAAACAACAATTTGTTATGTGGAAACACCAGTTTGTTCTGTGCAAACACTAGTTTGTTATGTGGAAATAACAATTTGTTATGTGGAAACAACAATTTGTTATGTCCAAACAGCAGTTTGTTATGTGCATTTAACAATTTGTTATGTAGAAACAACAGTTTGTTATGTTCAAACACTAGTTTGTTATGTGCAAAATCAATTTGTTATGTGCAGACAGCAGTTTGTTCTGTGCAAACAGCAGTTCGGTTTGTGCAAACAACAGTTTGTTCTCTACAAACACTAGTTTGTTATGTGGTCCCTTTTACCGGGAAGATTTAATACTGAGTACACGCGACTTTACATTATTTTTCACCTTGTTTATTTCGCTTTCTTAATAAGGGCTATTTTTTTATATACAAAATGAAAGATACTTCCGTCTACTGTAATAAACTTATAAAAAATAATAGAATGTCGCTTCAACTTGCCGTCGTTATGAGGTTGAACAAGTTTCAAGTTTGATTCAATTTCTTCCAGAAGGTCTTAAACCCATGTAGCAATACATGCATCTACATATCACATATATGACAGAAATACGATATGACAAACATACAGTAACTGATGACTACAAACAATATACATTCGTAAAGCATTATTTTAAATGACCAAATGCGATAAATACATGAAAATCTTTATGTTTTAGTTGTTTAGACACGTTTTAATAAGGCAGCATACTTTTCTTACGTAACACTGCAAATTCAACGACTACTTAATATTTCTCAACCCATTATTTGGCCAGTCTTGTGCGAAACGAAAATAACAAGAAAGGCGTTCAGGGAGAATAAAAATATTGTAAAACGTACAAGTTTGCACATTACATTCTTATTTGCCTTATTGTATTATGACTTTTAAAGTATATCAATAGGTTTAATATTGTACGTAAAGTAATTAACGACATACATCGTTTTTAATGAAATTCAGTGTTGCTTTACCCTTGATTGAGTAGCAAATTTATTTAAAAGGAAAACAACAACAACAACAAAAAACTGACACGAATATGTCGTGTCCTCAACACGAATTATATATTTTTACAAATTGAGATAATATTTTACCTATTGTAAAGCTAATTTGTTCTGAACTGAAATGGTTCGTTAAACATTTGCTTATTATAGCATCTATGTTTCAGCCTAGTCTCAAAGTTAGCAAAATGTTGCATGTTTTCCGTTGCTGTATATAATTGGCGCATGAGTTTAAAGAATTAATCATACAAGTCATGACTGGTCATGAGTATGAATTTTAAGTGCCTTTAGTACTAGTCAGCCTGTCAATATTTGATAACAGAACAAGATTAAACATGCAGCAAAGTTGATACGTTATGAAAAGTCAGACTTTAATCGAAAGTTTATTTGCCTCCATTTTCTACCGGCGCGCACTTATGACAAAGTCGAAAACAGTCTATATTACGTCATCAGTGCTGACGTATCATACATTACAAATGTGACGTAGTTGGTTGGTCACATGACTGCTATCTTCCCGGTAAAAAGGACCACATAACGAACTAGCGTTAGCACATAACAAACTGGTGTGTACACAGAACAAACTGGTGTCTGCACATAACAAATTGTTATTTGGACATAACAAACTAGTGTTTAAACATAACAAACTGTTGTTTCCGCATAACAAAATGCTTTTGCACATAACAAACTGTTGTTTCCACATAACAAACTGCTGTTTCCACATAACAAATTGTTAAATGCACATAACAAACTAGTGTTTCCACATAACAAACTGTTGTTTCCACATAACAAATTGTTATTTGGACATAACAAACAAGTGTTTCCACATAACAAATTGTTAAATGCACATAACAAACTAGTGTTTCCACATAACAAACTGTTGTTTCCACATAACAAATTGTTATTTGGACATAACAAACTAGTGTTTCCACATAACAAATTGCACTTTGAACATAACAAACTAGGGTTTGGACATAACAAACTGTTGTATCCACATAACAAATTGTTATTTCCACATAACAAACTAGTGTTTGCACATAACAAACTGCTGTATGCACATAACAAATTGTTTATGCACATAACAAATTGTTATTTGGACATAACAAACTAGTGTTTGGACATAACAAACTGTTGTTTCCACATAACAAATTGTACTTTGAACATAACAAACTAGTGTTTGGACATAACAAACTGTTGTTTCCACAGAACAAATTAAAAATCATAGTCATAAGGCAGCTGAGGCGTTCCATATGGAAGGGTTGCATGATAATTAAATAGGCCTAAAGAAGGGAAAATGCAGTTGGTACATTAGAAGTTTCGTTTAGTATATTAAAAGGCCTCCTTCATTTCTGCTTTGTCAAGATCCTCCCACAGATCAACTGAATCTGCCTGTGAATTTATAGTTCTATAAATAACGCAGTCATTTGCAAATAGACGAACGCTGGAAGAAACAGACGCAGGTAGACCATTATATAGAGCAGGAATAAAAGAGGTCCCCTTTTCAATGTCTTTCCCGTGATCTAAAAAAGCTTTGACCCACTAATGCGTAGAGCCCCTGGTGCCATAATATGCTAATTTAAGTAGAAGTCGACTATTGTCAACTAGATCTACGTCAAAAGCTTTACTTAAAGTCCATGATGGCAACATCATCTTGGCCTCGCTGTACTGATTTAGCTAAGTCATATTTAGGACCGTCCTCATATTTGCATCATATTGCCTAATATTTCAAACAATCAACATCTACTTAATACTTAAAAGAATGAGAAAAGTCATTTAAACAGCGAATTCCACGTACTTTACACTTTTCTTCTGCTAACATTTCTCAAACACATTTTTAATGGGCCCGCAATAAGCCCGCAGAATAGACATGCCCATTTGAACAAAGAACGCAAAATATAATGACGTACTTCACATAACAAATATTCAGGGAACAGCTGACCAATATTACTAAAATTAATTGCGCACACAAAGAAAGTTGGGGCTCGGAGTTGTTTGTAGTTATATGTCTACCTTTGGTAATGTTGATATTTCATATATGTACGTTAAGTTTTCTAAGGCAAAACGCAAGCTGGAACACTCGAACTCTCCGCTAAGTTCAAGTTGTTTACCAATAGCATACCTGATTAGTAAGGTCCTATTAATAGCCATTAGATCTAGTTGATGAAGCTTAGGTCTGACTCACCACGGTTATACTATGTACATAAATTAATAATTTGCTCTTCTGTTTGTTGTCCTTCCGTCGGGTGGGGGAGTGGGGATTTAATGTTCTCCGTATGTCCATAATTTATATAGAATCCCCCTCCACCCGATGGAATTTTAATTTATTCTGGATAACAGACGTTTAGTCTTAATTTATTTGACGTTGAAGCAAACGAAATAGTTTTTAGCTCGACTATTCGAAGAATAAGGAGACTATTGCACTCGCCCCGGCGTCGGCGTCTGCGTTGGTTAAAGTTTTTAATAAAGTCAAATGTCTTGAATACTATCAAAGGTATTGACTTGAAACTCAAAAATATATCTTTACCATCAACATCTACACCTGAGGAAACAATCCCCATAACTCTGTTTTGATTTTTGACAGATTTATGCCCCTTTTTAACTTAGAATTTTTGGTTAAAGTTTTTTATAAATTCAAATATCTTGCATATTTTCAAAGGTATTGGCTTGAAACTCAAAATATATCTTTACCATCAACATCTACACCTGAGGAAACAATCCTCATAACTCTGTTTTGATTTTTGACAGATTTATGCCCCTTTTTAACTTAGAATTTTTTGTTAAAGTTTTTAATAAAGTCAAATATCCTGAATACTATCAAAGGTATTGACTTGAAACTCAAACTGTATGTTTACCATCAACATCTACACCTGAGGAAACAATCCCCATAACTCTGTTTTGATTTTTGACAGATTTATGCCCCTTTTTAACTTAGAATTTTTGGTTAAAGTTTTTTATAAATTCAAATATCTTGCAAATTAACAAAGGTATTGACTTGAAACTCAAAATATATCTTTACCATCAGCATCTACACCTGAGGAAACAATCCTCATAACTCCGTTTTGATTTTTGACAGATTTATGCCCCTTTTTAACGTAGATTTTTTTGTTAAAGATTTTTATAAATTCAAATATCTTGAATACTATCAAAGGTATTGACTTGAAACTCAAAGAAGGTGTCTACAATCAACATCTACACCTGAGGAAACAATCCCCATAACTCTGTTTTTATTTTTGACAGATTTATGCCCCTTTTTAACTTAGAATATTTGGTAAAAGATTTTATAAAGTCAAATGTTTTGAATACTATCAAAGGTATTGACTTGAAACTCAAAGTATATGTCTACCATCAACATCTACATCTGAGGAAACAATCCCCATAACTCTGTTTTGATTTTTGACAGATTTATGCCCCTTTTTAACTTTGATTTTTTTTATGGACTTAAAATGTATGTTTACTGTCAACATCTTCACCAATATTTTTGATTTTTGACATTTATGCCCCTTTTAACTTAGAATTTTGTCACAGTTTTTACCAGACTAACATGGAAATACTTGAAATGGCTTTCTTTTGAAATATCATAGAATAATTATGCAGCATGCAGCCGTCATGCTTTTTTAATTCTATACATTTCAATTTTGAAAAGTTACAAAGTTATTCATGATCAAATTTACAAGGTTATGCATTTCTTTGAAATTATCCCCTCCTCCCTCCACTTGGCTTACAGAATCCAGAGTAAGGCTTTGAATGTAATGTACATTTACAAAGGTCTTTGAACAAGTTTCATATCTTTGACCTTAATTCTTACAGACAATTACACAATACTCCTGTTCTTTGACAAAAAACCCATTTTACCAACAATCTTTCGAATAGTCGAGCGTGCTGTCATGTGACAGCTCTTGTTAGATGTAGGCGCTCTCTGACTTGACAACAATAAAGTATCACATCCAAAAATCAGGCAAAACTGATGAGCCGAATGAATTAGGCTAGCGTCCGTCCATCTGTCCCACTAGATCTAGTTTCACTATGTACAGTATTTCCACAAAGGCAAACTGATTTTACAGGCTGATATTTTACAATAGAGTTGTTTGCCTTCTAGGTCTCATGACGTGCAAATACGTGTATACAGGTATAGACTTCCCCAACACTTCAGTATGACAGTTAATGAAATGTCAGGTCTATGAGAGGGCTCACACCACAATGCCAAATTATTCAGTGAAACTTCAGATGGCTACACTATCAAAAGGATACATGTATGAATTGTATGTGCACATTATCAACAGATTCTGGAGCTTATTGCGGTCCGCAAAACATAACATTATGACATCAGGTTATATGTTGGCTGCTGCCAACAAACCCCATGTTAAAGCCTGTTATTTCTTCCGAGGTTAGTGTTATGTCACCGTTTATTATGTGCTGACAACAGATCTTTTAAGTTTGTATATCAAGTTTATTACAAAACCATTTTGTTTGTGCCATATTTTTAGAAATTTTTTTTTTTTGTGGGTTTTTTTTTTTACATTGATTAGTTTTTTTTTTATATGTACATGCAGAGTATATTATATAGCACTTTAGTGAATTCTTATCTAGGCTATTTCTCAGGAACCACTGACTTGAATTTAACGAAACTTCATAGAACTTCATAGAGTGCTTGACAAATTATCAAAGGAGATGCACATATTATCATGGCTGCGAATCACTTGATCAAAATAATCTTTAAAACAAAGTAAATCTGTGATAAATGTTAGAAAATAATGAAAGCTGTAAATGTAAAATGTAGCCTATCATATGGCAAAATAAAAGTATTCTAGAACCACACAGGTCTCGATCACACTCTACACCTTCCGATTGTGCTGAACACTTCAAAAATAAATTATTTCAGTGTCTTGAAGTGTTTAGCGCAAACAATGAGGAACATTAATCTACCAGTGTTTGTTAAGAAACAGTTTTATATTATGACGCTGTACAAATGTAGGTCTCAGTACCTGCTGAAAGTTAATTCAATTTCAATATACACAATCCAAAGTCCTGTCCTTTCTGTGTTTACAAAGTCATATTTAAAAGTCAATTGAAATGTTCTTTGAGGCGATTATTATCTGAAATTAATTATTCTTCAATTTTGATTTAGATAATCGATGATAAAGAATTTACTGTGAATATACACGGCATGAAGTTGGAGACACGAGGTGGTGACTGATGTTTAATCAAAGTACCAATCTAGCCGACGGAAAATTACCCGTGTTTGTGTTTCCCACCACCCTTAGCTTCTACTCAGATGACCAATCCTCACACAAACAGGTCCTTACTTTGTACAATCCATACGAGTTCCCGCTCAAGTTTAAAGGTAAGCAGTGTACACTTGGTCATATGCTTTCAGGGCTAGCTCTGGCATTAAAAAGTTAAATTGGCTCAAAAGAAATTGAATTGGATACAACTTCTAAGAAAAATGTGTTTTGTGTGCTACGCAAACAGTGTCGCATGAAACAAACGACTCAAAGCAATAATGGGCCATTGCTAGCCCTGGCTTTGTGGACAAATGGTAAAAAGTTTAAAGACTAGTATATAGTCCTGTGCTTTTCTGTGAGAATGTGGAGTTGCACAAACAGTCCTGCAGGCAGATTGTCAAAAAGTTGGTATGAGAAAGTCGTGTTCCAAGTCCTATCTGCATCCATACTAGCCCCTGGCCACAATGAGCAAGCACTGAAATTCAGCTGTGGACTTGGCTGTGGTTAGTGAAATACTCCAATCTGCATTAAAGTCCCAGGAGCACAATTACAAGTTTCTCTTATTTTACCAAGAAAGATGTCTTACCAGTACAAATGACCATAACTTGTACCAAACACATTCCTAACATTCCTGTTTTTAAAATCAATAAGTACATGTTAGAAATATGGCGCAATACTCAATGATATTGCAAAAAAAAAGAAAGCCCTTCTGGCAATTCTTTTTACAAAAGAAAGGCAAATGTTCACATTGCTTTAGAGTGAATAGAACATGGTTCTATCATCAACCTATCAGTAAATTTATTTTTAAATCAGCAAATTCAAAGTGATCCAGGGACTTTAATTTAACCTTGTTTTAAACAGAACCTGTAAATTATGCGGCAAATTCTTTTTGAAAATCATGTGAATACTTTAGTATAAACATACAAAGAGGACAATTGCTTACTTACATTGTAGCATATGTACAATGTATACATGTGTGGTAATGGTAGGAATGGTAAACTGTAGGCAATTGTCAAGCAGCTGATAAGTTGGCTTTAAAGCTACTCACTCTCAGTTTTTTGGTGAAAAAATAAAGTTCCCCAAACTCTCTGAAAATAACATATTTTAGAAAGAATAGGCATATTATAAAGAAGTCTCAGTATAAAAACAAAAATAATATCAAACAGGGGGGGAAGGGACCCAAAAAAAACCCCCCCCCAAAACGAGCCCCACAGCACGCAGAAGTGCTTGTTGAGTATGTCTGTATATTTGACATTATACACTTTGAAATTATAAAGGGCTGCAAACGCTTTTGAAATTCCAATATAACCATATAGCATAGTGGTGCCGTTAAACCAACATTTTCAATGGATGTTTGCAAATTGCTACCTAGATTTTTACTTATGTTGTTGATTCTAGCCATTACTTTTGCATGTAATGTATAATTATATCATTTTTGAAAATTTTATTTTTTTCATCGGAAACTGAGCGAGCAGCTTTAAAAGGTATATATCTTGAAACTTTCCAGTGTTGTGTACAGTGCCGCGTAGGTATACAGTGGTGGACGCCGAGGGCACAGTACGGCCAAGATGTTGTGTAGATATGTAAGTATGAGCCTTAGAAATGCAATGTTGTATTTTTGTACTGAGATGAAAGAAATACTAAGACAATCTGTTGATACGTCAGCTTAAACCTTTTCAAGTTCATGTTATATTACCATTGTGAAGAAAACAATACACTGTACTAGGAAAATGTGGATATATTTTCCTGATGTATTTCTACGTATTCTTATGATACATGCACAAATACTGAAAAAAACATGAATATTTATATGTGCCGGTATTGTTGTTGATAGTGGCTATAAAACAAGGAAAATAATCCTCACCAAACACAGTACCCACAACAAACCAGACCTATATGTACATAAAATTACCACTGTGAAGAAAACAATACTCTTTACTGGAAAAATGCGGATATATTTTCCTGGTGTATTTCTACGTATTGATATGATTTTGAAATACATATACATGCACAAACAAATACCAGAGGAAACTCTTAATATTATATGTATTTATATAATGTGTTATTGTTAATAGTGGCTATAAAACAGGGGAAACAATCCCTAATCACGAAAACAACAACAAACCAGACCTGCATACATTACCATCCAAACCTACATACAGGTAGAGAAGATTGAATTCTCCAACTATGAGAGAGGATAGCACTCGGTGTACACACAGTAACACTTCCGTACAAAACATTAATTTTAAAAGTAAAGAATGTTATAAAACTTTGAATGAGTGGGGACACAAATTGAGGAATTTTAGCCAGAATAAAGGTTAAACACACTTTGAATGTCTGTGGTGAACAAACATTGAATTAATATATTATATAAGCTAGTGGCACTGTGCAGTTGTACTGCCTCTAGCGCCTTGTGTGAGAAAGTTGAGTTTCTTATGGAGGATAGGGTTCTAGTACTGGTTCTTTCCAGAAATGATGGTGAGGAAAACTGACCACTAGTTAGAATAAGTGAAATATGGTCGGAACAGGAGTTAAATCACTAGAAACAAAGAGTCAAGTATGCAGTCACACTATATGTGAAATAATGTTGGTCTTATTTTGATGTGTTTTCTTTTTTCAGTGTTGTAAGACATATAGACATCTGTATCAATAATGAAGGTGTAAATGACAAGTTTAGGATACAAGTGTCAGAGTATGGACAGAGGAAAATACTTGGTAAATATAAATTCTTACAGGTTTACAAATTTGTTCATCATAGCTGTAAATCAGAACAAGAACACTTAGAATAAACCAAATGTGCAAGGCGTGCCAAGAGCTGTCATTCTTACTGTGCAATCTGATGTTTTCAAATGATTACTTTTATTCCCCATACCCAATTCCATACCTTTGACTTGAAATTATTGATAATGACTCAACTTTTTTTTTTTGCAAAAAAAAGCAGTTGACTTATGGTAAATTATTAGTACACAGATATCAAATCTGCCTAGAGCTTGTGTTTCAGTTGGGCGTAGTATCCCACTTCCTGTGCCATTCACTACTGCAATAGTTTGTCACAATTGACTGGACTAACAGAACAGAACATATCTTTTATTTCGTCCAAGTGCATAAAATACACAATGAGGACAATATAACACAGTAAATAATATGATAATCTGTTCATGATTTAATAGGATGCAAGTGTTAAAATACTTAATGTGTGGGGGGGGGTTGGAGAAAATCTAAACCAAAATAGGAGTAACACTTGTTGTATGCCCACATTAAACAAGAAAAAAACAGTAAGACTTTGGCACTACATGTACATGTAATATAGATCATAATTATTGTGATAGTTTTTAGTACTTATTCTGTTAGTGAGATCAAGTGAATGTAATTTTGATATTGTGTAGAATTGACAGCCTTTGATGTAGGTCACCCTTACAACTGAAATTCTTAATTGGGCTTGAAAATCATCAGTTTGCATGGTTGTTCTGATTGGACCACTGCTCACTAAATATTTACTGACAGAATATTGAACACCTTGATAAGGTCACAGATGTGGAGTACCTAACTCAGGAAAATTGTTTCGCCTTAAGCGAGTGTTGTATGTTGTAGACAGATATGTTTTGTTTTAACTGTTTATAATTTGAATAGTATTTTTTGTAGGTAAAAAAGATTTTAATGCAGTTCTGTTGCCAACAAAAGGGCGTGAGCTAACCCCTAACAGGGAAGACAAATTCCATGCTCTTGCCCATGCAGCCCAGGGATCTGAAACACAAGGTCACCAAGATACTGGTAAGAACCTATATATTGTAATTCAAAATGTTTCTAAGCTGGTGAAACTTTGAAATCAAATATATTAAAAGAATGAAGCAATAATATGTATTATTTACTTTCTTAGGTATAGAGTTATTACATTTAGATCTGAGAATTGTGTCCAGCTACTTAGTGTACATGTACTTATGTAAAGGTATTTAAAAAAAAAAGTATTTTGTAAAGTCAGTGTAAAAAGAGATCAATCAGTGATACCAATTATTTAAAAGAAATAGCTGAAAATACAAAATGTAAATTATTGCTTAGATGTGACATAAAATTTGTTAAGACTGTTAACGATTCTATAATTATGGATCCAGATTACATATTGCTGACACATAACGAGGTGTGAGAGGGAGGTTTTCATGCAGCATGGCTGATTTTTCACAGTTTAAAGATGTAAATAAATGTTGTTTCTGTCTGCAGGTGTGAGGAGGCGGCCAGTAGGGGGACCGAGTATTGTTGTAATTCTTGCCGGCTTGGTGTGTATTGTTGCCCTGATGTTACCTCAGCAAGGGGAAAGCGGCTCAAGACTTCCAGATTATCTCCACTTGTCTGTCAATCAGAAGCTTATAGCAGCTTATGTATTAGGTACTTGTTGTGTTGCCCTTTGGGAGAAAAGGCAATACATAGGGATCGCTTTGTCTGTCCGTCAGTCCTTCGGTCCGTCACAAAAACTTAATGTTGGCTATATTTTGCCATTTCTTAAGATTTCTTCATCAAACTTTGAAACTGTATTGCTTATGACAAAAGGGCTGTGATGCTGTCAACATTTGTATGTCAAGGTCATATTTGACAGAGTTATGCCCCTTTTTATGCCCCCCACAAAGTGGGGTGCATATAGCGTTGCACTTGTCCGTCCGTCCGTCAGTCCGTTCAGCCATCGGCCCGAAATCTTGTGAACGCAACCTCCTCTTAAACCGGATGGCAGATTTTGCTTAAACTTCCAGGGATGAACAACCTTAATGTGTAGATGGTAGTAAAGGAAGGAATTTCGGGCGACCAAATTTAACAGAATTATGGCCCTTTGTTGATTTTTTCACTATATATCTTGTGAACGCAACTCCTCTTAAACCGGATGGCAGATTTTGCTTAAACTTCCAGGGATGAACAACCTTAATGTGTAGATGGTAGTAAAGAAAGGAATTTTTGCTGCGACCAAATTTAACAGAATTATGGCCCTTTGTTGATTTTTTCACTATATACTATGTAGAAATTTTGTGAACGCAACTCCTCTTAAACCGGATGGCAGATTTTGCTTAAACTTCCAGGGATGAACAACCTTAATGTAGTGTAGATGGCAGTAAAGGAAGGAATTTTTGCTGCGGCCAAATTTAACAGAATTATGGCCCTTTGTTGATTTTTTCACTATATACCATATAGAAATTTTGTGAACGCAACTCCTCTTAAACTGGTTGGCAGATTTTGCTTAAACTTCCAGGGATGAACAACCTTAATGTGTAGATGGTAGTAAAGAAAGGAATTTTTGTTGCGACCAAATTTAACAGAATTATGGCCCTTTGTTAAGTTTTTCACTATATACCATATAGAAATATTGTGAACGCAACTCCTCTTAAACCGGATGGCAGATTTTGCTTAAACTTCCAGGGATGAACAGCTTTAATGTGTAGATGGTAGTAAAGGAAGAAATTTTTGTTGCGACCAAATTTAACAGAATTATGGCCCTTTGTTGATTTTTTCACTATATACCATATAAATTTGTTGCGCCCAAATTTAACAGAATTATGGCCCTTTGTTGATTTTTTCACTATATACCATATAAATAATTGAACATATAAATTTTACATTTGTAATTTAATTTAACATGTACATAAGGTTACCTGTAGATCATTTTAGGTATATGTACAGAAATGAAACAGTGGAATGAAAAAGTTCCACATAAAAATCTTACATACAGATATGCTTGCTCTTGTTTATGAGCACATCTGCACAGTGGGGGCATCGGTGTCCTTTGGACACAATTCTAGTTGTACTTAGATTTTGTCATGAAATTATTGGTTATTCTGACAAAGTGTAAGAGGGCGACACAAGTGTTCTACTGAACACCCATTTAGTTGTATTTTATACAGTCATACCTGTGTTAAGCGACCAGTCTGGGGAGAAGTCAAAAGTGGCCATGATGTTTATATATTTGTTTGGGACGTTGGGGTGTACAAATCCGAGTTCAAGCAGGGCAAAGACACTAATGCCGAAGGTGTCTTGATCTGCCAAGCTGTAAATGGGTAGCAGTGATGAAAAATCTGTAATGGCAAAGCTGCATAATGATGTATTTTGTACAGAAAAAGGATTGTTCTAAATATTGTAGCTTGATGTTTTTGTCATAAGGCCAAGCAATTTATGTGTTTCTGATCTCTAGTCCATCCTTAACTATTTGCTGCCAACTTCAAATGTTTTTTACAAGAAAATGATAAAAAGACTACATTTCATAAGATTTTTTAGCAAAAAAAAAGAAGAAAAAAGAAAACTGCCAACCACCCAAACTGATTTTTTTGGCTAGGAGACAAGAAACACACACATAATTTTTATTTGGCCTATACAGTTATTTTAAACATGACAGGTGATGTTCAGTAATTTATACAAAGTTTTTATGGATGACAGTTCTGACGAATGTCTACATTAGAAGGAAACTTGTTGCTTGAATAATATCACGTGAACCTATCCTGGTTTTAACACATTGTTTCTCTTTATTTCATTTCTTTACAAAGTATATGTGAATGCAAAAAGTAACTACGGTACAGATAATTGTTCTATATTTCAGGTCTTGTCACAATGCTTATTCTCCACGTATGACAGAACAAACATTAGTTCATAGACGTGTGATACCATAGTCGTGTAACAGCTGTATAACTGGTTACCTGCAAAGAAGTTTGTCCACGCCTTTGGACATGGGACTCTTCGTGAAAGTGATATTACTCTTCAAAGTGACCGTTCAAAAGTGTTGAGACGTTAAATAATTGATTTGTCAACAAAGAAATTGAATATTGTGAAAAAAAACTACTAAAATTTAGAATCTGTATATGAGTTATAATTATCGTTGGCTTCTTGTCAGAGAGTGATATTCCACCTATTTCATAAGTTGTTTTTTTCATTTCTATATGCTTCTAAGATACATAATTCAGCATAAGTTATTTCTTCATGCGTTTTTCAAGTATTTAATGTGTTCAATGCAGCTTTCTCAACCATAATGCAGTGTAGTCGTTTACTTAGATATTTATTGTGTTTGAAACAAGTATTGTGTTTGAATTTGAAATGTACCATGCAGGGGAATTTTGGTTGATATATGTTACCATGTCTACGGTTACTGGTCTGTGGTAGACAGAGATGTAATTCATAGATATGAGGTGCTTGTTATTGTTATGTGTGCTTGGTGCTTTTATGTATTGTTGTGGGAACGGGAAAAATCTAGGGAATATCTGTGGAGTTATAATAGCATAACCATTCCATTAACACAAATTTTAAGCTGTTTCTTCATGAATGTGTTTGCAAAAAAATCTTTATACGTGTTTGCAGTTTATCTGTGAAAGATATGATACTGTGGTGATGAAAATGCTTGTTTTTGGCATTTTTTTAAAATGTCATTTTTGTTAAGTTTAACACCATAGTCCCTAAATTTTGAACATTTCATATTTCAGGTTTAAGCCTTTAAAAACGATAACATTATGCTTAAGTGTAAAATACTATTCTCTGACGCCAGTTTGCGAATTTCACTCGGGTTGTCAAGATATCTGAAGCTGGTCTTGGAAAATAATTTGTTATGTTAACCGGAAGGAAAAGCAAGTGCATGCGAAGAAATCATTCTGTTGTTTGTGATGTTAGGTTATTGTTGAGTATGCAAGAAGATTTTGCACTGTTACAGTAGTTTATATTCAAAAGTCTGTAAGCAATAACTAAGGAGGTCTGTTTCATACATCTCCTATGGGACTGAAATATTTTTGTGGCCCGCAAATACGGCTCTCAAGATTGTCAGATTTGTGTACACGTGTTTAATAAATGTAAAGAATAACATAGGTACTGTGTATGTGCTGTTAACCCACCATCTTTGATCCACTTTTTGACATATGATACTGAAACTAAGATTTGTAATAATGTGTTTGTGATAAAAGACATTGGCTCTCTGTTTATATCTGTTAAAGCTCACATTATGAATTGACCTGTCTAATACTCTCCCGTCTTCTGGTGCGTGGAGGTGGTAAGTTTTTTTTTTTTTAGTTTTTGTATAAATTGAAAAAAAAAAATAGTACTTCTGATAGGTTCACCTGCAAGCTTTAATCAACACCAATGTATACACAGTCAGATAGAAAGATATTTCTATAGCAGAGATACTGAGCAAAAGAAATTCTGTAAATGAAAATGTGCCCCGTGAAGATGAACTAGCACCATCAAATAAACAAAACATCAACAGGACACCCATAATTGTTAAATGTGCTATGTTCCATCATCCACGACAAGTATAGACCATAGCGCAATTAAATTCCATGCACAGGTGTACGATGATGTAAATAAAATAGCCTTGTTCAATAAAAAACCCAAAAAGTTACTGTATTCCATATTTATTATATTTGGGCAAAACAAAAATAGTGTGTCTCTGGTCTTCTTGCCTTAAATTTTAGCTTGATCTGCAGGTTTTAAAATTTTCTGCATTCTGCTCCTCTTTTGCTCTAAAAGCACTTGAACAAATGGTCTTTCTGATCATTTTCTTGTACAACAAAGTTTGGGGTTGGCAGCCAAAAGCTACATAGGTTGGAAGACCAGAAACACACATACTTTATTTTGCCTTATAATGTTGCATGCTGATATTATATTAAATTATATGTCAATTTCATTTTAACAACATTTTTAACAAATGGTATGTGTGTTCCCTTTTACTCAGGTCTCTTTATTTTATGGTTGTTACTAACTATGCTTGCTGATTTTTGTTTTTTAATTTATTGATGTTCGCTTTGCAGTTGTTGTTTTTACTGATAAAACTTCCCAGTAGACTGTACAGAGTAATATTTAAGTATGTCTCTAAGCCTTTGAGGTAAATGAACATTGCTGTTTGTATTGTACTGTTTGTTTTGATTTGCATTTTTATTTACAGTAATAAACCAAATGTTTGTTGCAGTACATGCTTTAAGGATCCAGACAACATATTTTATGTCTATCCTATATCACAAACTATTTTTAAACTTAAAGAAAAAACTTGTATCACTCAAGTGAAAATTAGTGTTTTCAACAATTTT
This sequence comes from Saxidomus purpurata, assembly GCA_022818135.1. Taxonomy (NCBI): domain Eukaryota; kingdom Metazoa; phylum Mollusca; class Bivalvia; order Venerida; family Veneridae; genus Saxidomus; species Saxidomus purpurata. Next base: position 948,903 of record JAFMSR010000015.1, read on the forward strand.
AACATTTTTGTGTATGTCCTTTTCATATAATTACATAGGTTAAATAGAAGTTGGTTGTGCGTAAAGTCTGTAACATTTCATGATAGCAGTACATATGTGTGCTAGTAACTACTGGACCTAAGAATCAATTAGCTTACATGTATGCTGTCCTATTGGCAAATGGCATTAAAATATATGGTTGCTAGAACTACATGAGCATGTGTGTACACAACAATATAAGTATAAATGTTGTATAGGCCTAAATATAACTGCATTATCTTGTTACCAGACTGGATGATAATAATATACATGTATTTCATTAAAACTGCGAACAGAATACTTTCAGTCATCCTTTTGTAATGGGGCTCTATCATTTTACATTTTTGGTGGCAAAGGGAGGGAAATGTGCTAGATATAAATGGGCAGATAATCACAGTATAGAAGAATGATAAATGGTAAATGTTAGGACGGAGTACAAGTCTGTATAGTATACTTGTAAAGTGATATAATCAAGTGTTGTGATCGTGTACATGTAGCAAATGTAGGAAAATAGTCAATGAAAGACTGACCATCTTCCTGTAATTTCTGGGGGTACATGTAAGATTGTCTATAAAAATATTTTCTCAAAGACTGGTCTTTTCAATAGTCTGAGATTTCAAAATTTATTTGAATTGAGATTTGTTTCCTCCGTTAAAATTTACATGACTTATATATTATTTATATTTTATTTGAACCTAAATACAATGTATTTCCTTCTAAACTATAATTTCTCAAAACTAAATTGATCTGCCTCCTTTTATTTCATGCTTCTTACATTCACTGTACATGATTTTAATGTGTGCTGTATGACCTTGGAAGTCGATGGGCCATAAAACACTTTTCATTCATTCATTCATTTATTTTCACCGGTGATTCTTGTATACGTGTATCTAAAAGACGTTCAGCCAGCCCATAGATACCTTATAAAACTTGTTAAAGTTGTATTACTGTTCAAAGTGACCATCATAATTTTTAATAAAACTTTAATCAGTGATTTATACTCCTAGATAAATAAGAATTGCCACAGGTATAACAAAAAAAATATGATTTGTATAACAGTTTTATTCACATTAGATACAGCGGAAATCTGTAAAAATCTTTTTAGCTCACGTTGCTATGCCAGGGTGAGCTTTTCTGATCGATGATTGTCCATCGTCCGTCGTACGTCGTCGGTCGTCCGTCAACATTTTGATTCAAATGACATCTTCTCTGAAACCTCTAGGCCAATGTTGATATAACTATGCAGGAATGTTCCTTGCATGAAGCTCTACCAAAGTTGTTCAAAGAATTCCATTCCATGCAGAACTCTGGTTGCTATGGCAACAAATAGGAAAAACTTTAAAAATCTTCTCGAAAACAAAATGGCCTAGAGCTTAGATATTTAGCATGTAGCATTGCCTAGTGGACCTCTACCAAGATTGTTCAAATTATGACCCCGGGTCAAAATTGACCCCCGGGGTGGGCGCTGTTTCATAGGCTTGGAAACTTTAAAACTTCTCTGAAACCACAAGGCCTGGCGTTGGTGCTTGCCTAGACCTCTACCAAGATTGTTCATTTGACCCCGTCAAATTGACCCGGGGTCCTTATTTTGCATAGGAAAATGGAAAACTTTTAAAATCTTCTTCTCTGAAACCACAAGGCCTAGAGCTTAGATATTTAGCATGTAGCATTGCCTAGTGGACCTCTACCAAGATTGTTCAAATTATGACCCCCGGATCAAAATTGACCCCGCACGGGGGTCACTTAGTTTGACATAGGCTTATATAGTTAAAACTTTAAAAATCTTTTTCTTTGAAACCACAAGGCCTAGAGCTTAGATATTTGGCTTGTAGCATTGGCTAGTGGACCTCTACCAAGATTGTTCAAATTATGACCCCCGGGTCAAAATTGACCCCGCACCGGGGGTCACTTAGTTTTACATAGGCTTATATAGGGAAAACTTTAAAAATATTTTTCTCTGAAACCACAAGGCCTCGAGCTTAGATATTTGGCATGTAGCATTGCCTAGTAGACCTCTTCAAAGTTTGTTCAAATTATGCCCCTGGGGTCAAAATTGACCTTGCCTGCGGGGGATCATTTGTTTTACAAAGGCGTATATAGGAAAACTTATTTGGTATATAACATTATCTAGTGATCTTCCACCAGGCAAGTGGACTTGTACCAAGGTGAGCGATATAGGGCCATCTTGGCCCTCTTGTTTGACTATCCTAGTCAAAAATAAAAAAAATCACCTTTTTGGTTAATATGTGTATCTTAATTTGTATCTGTCAATAACAGAAATAACTTGGTAAAACTTATTTCTTATACGTTTTTAAAGCATCCATTGTGTTTTCAGTATCATTCTTGACTATAATCCAATGTGGTCATATTGAAGGGTATTATAACTTTAAATCATGCATTTACAACACTTTGCTTTGTTAATCTTTTGTGTTCATAGCAAAATGTGACAGTTTTGATATTCTTAGTATTGTTCTAATAGACTTTGCAAATAATTTTACTAATAATAAAATAAATTAATGGTATAGTACAGTTTTTGTTAGAGTTTTCATAATATGTGAAAGCTTAAAGTTTGAAAAATTTTACATTAAAGCATTTGAAAATTTTATCATTATTTTCTTACACACTGATTTTGACATAACTGCTATCATTTTAACCATTACTTTGCCTAGTGTTCTCAATTGTCAATTTGAGAGACCCTACCATGCTTAATTCTTGTGTCTATTTTTGGCTCACCTTAGCATAAGCACTCATGGTGAGCTATTATGACCACCTGATGACTGTAGCATTTGTCAGTCATCAGTAACTGCTTCAAAGGGTATCTCCTCTGAAACTATCTACATGTAGCCAATTCCAACAAGATTTCACAGGTCAGGAGTGACCTTGAGCAATCCTCTAACAAAAGTGCTCAAACCTTTTTGGCCTGCTGCACAAAACTGTTGCCAGAGCTAAATATAGAAAAAACCTTTAAAGAACAACTCTGTAATCAGTGTACTAATTCACAGAAATTAAACAGGAATGTTTCTTTGATGATCCTCTATCAAAATTACTGGAAGTGTTCCGCTTCACTGCAAAAAATGGCCGCCCTAGTTAAAAAATAGAAAAACCTTTAAATGAAATCTCCCCTACCCCTGGGCTAATTTTAACCATACTTTAGGAGATTTTTGCTTGGATGGACCTCTACTAATTTGTTCAAACCTTTCTGGTCTGATGCAAGAAATGGCTGCAAGAAATAATTTTTTAAAATCTTTAAATGACATCTCCTTAACAACTGTGCAGATTCCAGCATATTTTTTTCGACCCAAAATTATCATAAAATGTGGATTAAAAACAAATTGTCTGTCAGATGGACATCTCTGACACTTAATCTATCAAATTATAGCAAAACTTAGTTATTATTAATGTTAATTTGATTCTCGTAAAACTTTATTTAAATTGTATAGAGCAATGATTATCAGGTGAGCAATATAGGGCCATGTTGGTCCTCTTGATAAGTCTGGTCATTAACTTGTGGCTTATACAAGTTCTGAATGTATCATTTACTAACTTGATAGAAATGAGTACAGACTTACTTCAGAGTGTTGGTGTAAGTCTGTTCTTGTTATCTATCTTGAACAGGGTATTGAATCAATCTTTCAGTTTTTGTTTCTACTTTAAATGTCACCAGCTTCAGATAAGATAAATGTTATGCATAGTTTATTTAGTCTTTCATGATGTAAGGAAGGTAAGCTGAAAGCTGTTTGACACTAAGGGGATATACGTTTCACCTGCGCCAGCGTATGCTGGTATTTTTGTTTCATATAGCTGGATGGTTTCCAGCTCATTTTCAGCAAAGGGGTCTCAATATACCAGCGTATGCCAGATATATATCGGGGTGGAGAAATGTATGCCCCAAAATCTGGCAAATCTGCTGTAATAAGCTGAAAGCAGCAGCTTAGATGAATCAAAACATATTTTGTCGGATGATCTGGATTTTGCCATGACTGTCATAACGTAAGTTACTGTAAATTGGGTAAGTTGGGTAAATTTTGCGTGACAAAAATTCTGCAATTTGTGACCTGACTGGCTTATTAAGGAGAATTCTCTAATACAAAATGTGTGTGAAATGAATCTTTCGAAAGGTGTTTGAATTAGTGAAGTGGGAAAATCTTGAAAATAGCAAAAATAAAATCAGAATTGTGAATTTTACCCAGTTTACAGTATTATTATACTAAATGTAGCAAGTTTTGGAAAATATTTGTGACTTCAGTTTGATCAAGTAACTGTTGTAAAATACGGTATCATTTAATTAAATGCAAATTAGTAATAGCATATACTAATTTCTCCATTTCAAATTAGCTGCAAAGAATTAAAGCATGTTTTATAAAGAGGTATAAAAAGTTAATGTAGTTTAAAGTCCCCCGATCACTTTGAATTTACTGATATAGTAAATAAATTTATTGACAGTATAATGATAGAAATATGTGCTATTCTCTCTGAAACAATGTTGACATATGCCTTTCTTTTGCATTCAAGTCTTTTCTTCAGGTAAAAGAGTTGTTATAAAGCCTTTCTTATTGTTTGCAATACCATTGAAAAAAAATACTGTCCTATGTTTCTAATATGTACTTATCCATTAAGAAAGCAAAGTCAGGAATGTTTTTGGTACAAATAAAGGACATTTCTGTCAGTAAGACATCTTTCTTGATAAAATGTAAGCTACTTGTAAATGTGATCCTGGGACTTAAACATTATTTCCTCATAAAGACACAGACTGATATTATAATATGTAATACATACAGACAATCATATAAATCATGTGAAATTATTACAGAGGCACTCCCTAAAACTGGTGTCAAATTAAATAACTTCAAACGCACAGATAACACAATATTAGCTCGTAATATTCTACTAAACCTAAAAGTTAAAGCTGTACATTTATGCCTTATTAAATTATTTTGCAATTTGCAGTGCCGTATATCATTCAATAATCTATGTAAAGTTGTTGTTATACAATTAATGGGTGTATATCTATTAATTACAGAAGGTCTCTATGTTGACTATTTGTGCTAAATTGAGGCATTTTTTTTGTATACATGGTATTTATTTATCATTCTATTTACAGTACATTCATCAAACACATTATTTATGTTTGGAGAATATAATTTTGCTAAATGCAGGGAGTGCCCCTTTCAGTCACATGTCTAAGTGGTAAGACTGTTACAAGTATTTTCCAGCTTGCTGTATTAACAAAGCAGTGCAATAGCAATTGAAATTCTATTGTAAATAAATTTTGAAACTTTGATGTTCTTATTGTATGTAACAATCAGCAGCTACCCAATGATTGGTTGTTGTGCTCGAAGGTGCATTTTATTGGATCTTGATGAAATGGCCAGGATGACTGCCTTGATGAAATCTAGGTCAAGCTCGAATAAAGGTCATCTGAAGTTGAAAACAAGGTCACCAGGTCAAATCAGAGAAAAAACCTTTTATATGCCATAGAAGTGACATTTACCACCAAATCATCATGGAAATTGTTCAGAATGTTTTTATGCCCCCAAAGGTGGGCGTATTAAAATTGCAACGCACATCCGTCTGTCCATGTGTCTGTCCTTACATTTTTCGTGTCGGGGCTGTAACATTGTCATGCATTGAATAATTTTAAAATAAATTGGCACAAATGTTCAGCACATCAAGACGACGTGTCGGGTGCAAGACATACGTCCCTACCTCAAAGGTCAGGGTCACACTTAGAATTTAAAGGTCATGGAATCCTTTATTTATGCACGTATTCATTTCCGGACTGTAACTTTGTCATGCATTGAAGGATTTTTAAACAACTTTGCACAGATGTCCAGTGCATAAAGACGATGTGTTGCGTGCAATACCCAAGTCCCTACCTCAAAGGTCAAGGTCACACTTAGAGTTTATAGGTAATGGAATCATGTATATATGCATACATTTGTGTCTGGACGGTAACTTTGTCATGCGTTGAAAGATTTTAAAAATAACTTCGCACAGATGTTAAGCACATCTAGACAACGTGTCGCGTGCAAGACCCACGTCCCTACCTAAAAGGTCAAAGTCATACTTAGAGTTTAAAAGTAATTGAGTCCTATATGCATGGTTTCTTTGTCATGCATTGAGGGATTTTAAAATTACATGGCACATTTGTTGAGCAAATGGACAGGATATAGACAGTGAAGCACCTCTTTTGGGGGCATTCGTAACTTACGAGGGACAGCTCTTGTTTTAATGATTTCTAGACAAAGTTCGAATCTCGGTCATCTGGGGTGAAAACTATGTTACACAGTCAAATCAATGCAAAAACATTGTTAACACTCTATATGCCACATTTACCACCCAAATCGTCATAAGAAATTGTGAGACCCAAGTATAACTATTTGTCCAAGACTTAAAATGTAAGCAGCTCATGGAAACACATTGTTGAGATGCGGGTATATTTTTGGCATATAATGAACGATGTTACATTTGCAAGGATTGACAAATATTCTATTTTTGATACTCGTTTTATTTAGTACATTTAACAGTGACTACTCATTTCCTGCCAAGAGCACTATGTCATCTGCAAAAAGCAACATACACATGTTTTCTTCATTTGCTATATCAATACCTAGTAACAGAACTGTAAGTTTACGTAGAAACGTAACTTTCAGGAACACAAGAAAATTTGACTGCTTTACATGTAGAAGATATTTGTAATGAATTGGTAAAACCAATACAGTTTGAAAAAGAACGTATAATATGTCTGTCTGAAACCAGATACCTGTCCGAAAGTGAGATATAATTCAAATTTAAAACACTACGGTGAAATAAAAGGCCAATGATCAGCGCTCGTGGTACTGTGTGATGGGTCCAAAGCAAATGCACGAAGTAAAGAAATTGTCAACAGAAATCGAAGTATGTCATTTAAAAAAAAAAAAAAGTAACCTCCCTTGATCAGGAAAACACGCACGGAAAATATAAACAAACAAAAGATAATCGTGGTTATGATAGCTCCACTTCCACCAACAAATAATCCAACAACAAAAATATCAGATATAGATGTAGTCAGAATTGCAAGCATACTCAATAAAGTCTTTAGAAAAGAGATAAATTCATTGGTAAAAATCCAGGTAGAACAAAAAAACACAGCTACATGTGTGACAGAACACATTAAAACCCTTAAAGAAGAAATAAAGCAATTAAAAAAAAAAAAAAAAAAAAACTTTACACCAGAAACAAGAAGAGGCAGAACAATATAGTAGGAAAATCAGTGAAAGAATAAGGAACTATGAAGGAACTAAAGATGAAAGTGTCATTGAAAAAGTTCTAGGTATTGCTAAAATGTGGAGCTGGTATAACAAAATGAGACATAGACAATACACACAGTGTTGGTCCCGAGGAAAAAAGATCAAACAAGAGAACTTATTGTCAAATTCACAAGCTATAAACAAGCAAAAAAACACAAATTCTGAAGAGTAGAAAGGTCATTAAAGATCAAGATGATAATAATTACATCAATGAAGACCGTACAAAGTATAGAAGTGACTTAGCTTATGAAGCAAGACAAATAAAAAGGGGTGATCGAACACATGCCACAAGTATTTGGATATTAAATGGATCAATTTTCATTCAAACAAACGATGATGAAGTGGTGAAAGTAAACTACTGAAAGAACTAAAGAAATACCAAGACAAGTCACTAGAAGAATAAAAAGTTGATTAACTATGTGAAAAAAAAACTACAGACTATTAAAACAGTCAAAATCACCTAGATATTTCATCAAGACAGTGAATGCTCTATCTCTTGATAAGTGAATAGTTTTTGTATTGACAAAGTGGTGATGATGATATGAATTTTGATGATGATCATTAATGAGTATTGGATATCTTGATGACTAAAAGATGATGTTGATGAATAAGTAATACCCAGGCTATCTATTGATGCCAAGAATTAATACTATATATGTGGCCAGAAACGGAAACTTTTATTAAATAATTAAGTAATACCAACGCTATCTGTTGATGCCAAGAATGAGTCCTATATATGTGGCCAGAAACGGAAACTTTTATTCAATAAAGTAATACAAAGATCATCTGTTGATGCCAAGAAGTAATACTATATATCTGGTTAGAAACGACAACTTTTATTTAATAAAGTAATACCCAGGCTATCCGTTAATGACAAGAAGTAGTACTATATGTATAAGATCCGACATGACTTTTTTGCATTTGGACGTCCGAATGTGAAGGGGATTAATAGTTTCTGTCATGAGCACGAGGTTCAGATCGAAATTTCTTGCATACCAGATCGTGATATCTGCAATTTTTACCAGTGCTAGAAAATCTCATCTTACACCCCCTGGTATAAGATGACTTAATGACGTCAGAACGAACTACTTTTATGAATGAATTCGTAAATTGATACATCACTACAAGAAAATAGCGCGTAAATATAAGTCATCAGTTTTAACTTTATTTCTGCTACTATTAGTAGAATATGGTATGCAAGAAAAAGAATCTATCAGAACCTCATTACCGCCAAAACAGTTACCCTCGAGCCGGATATTCCCATCTGCACGTGCAACCAGTGAAAGATTCTTATAATCCGTCACCGAGGGTAACTGTTTTGGCGGGAACGAGGCTCTGCCGAGTTCCCGCAAAACAGTGTCCCGAGGTGACGGATGTTTCCATCTGAGCCAAATGTCTCATGATGGAAACTTTTTCTTGCATATTGTCTTGCACTTTAAAGTAGAATTCTATATAAAAACTTATCAGAATGATGAAATATCATAAAAAACAAACGATATTCCGACGTTGTATTTGGGAAAGTGACGTCACAATGTTTATAACGTTACGTCATAAGTAATTCACGAGAGTCGTTTTGCATAGGAGGGGTGCCAGACCGTTTTTCCCGGCATGTGCAAAATCACCGGAAATGCCGATCCGATATGCAAGAATATGTCAGGTCTTCTATATAGGAATAGCCAAGAACCGGCATTTATATACATACATGTAATCTTAGTTGAAAATCATGAAGTACAGATGGATATAATTTTGTAAACTTTTAGTTACATGTACCATGAGCAAAATCAGTATGTCATTTGCACTAGGAAATAGTATATTCAAAAACCAAAATTGCAATCAGCACTGATCAGCTGATAACTAAGGCAGCGCACGATTTTCTTTAGTGGGTGGGGTGCATGTTTTTTAAATTTTCATTTTTTCTTTTAATATAATTTAAAAATGGGTTTCATTTGGTTGTGATGACATTATATTGTAGTATACTGACACTAATAATTCATGTAAAGACTATAAACTATAAATTAGTCAATAATTATGAAAAACGGATACATTTTAAAACATTTTCTTGCTCGTTGACAAACAAAGACTGTGTGACAGAATCAGTGGAAATAAAGGAACTAAAACATAGTTTACAGTATACCATTATCAACATACTCTTGTTGTAAAATTTTACCAAGCCATTTAAAAGTTTGATGTAACAAGAAGAAATGAAAAATAATAAAACATGCACCCCACCCATCGGAGAAAACTGTGCGCTACCTTAACTTAATGTGTTCTTTTCACACCAAGGTAAGTGCTTGTGATTTATATAATGTTAACTGTCACCTCATTGTTTTTACCACCATTTAAAACATCAAAGTGAACGTACTTACAGATACAGCCATGAACATGTAAATCCCGTGCACAAAATATGAATTCCTTGATGAATTAGAACACAGTCTCCAGTTTCCCCTTTTCACGCAGTAACGTTTAATTCAATTTCATAAATAAATCCATATTTATCTAACTAATTTTTCCATGTAAAAGCAATGTAATTTCCAGTAAAGCTGAAAAACTGTCCTTTTACGCTTTATACGAATATACGCAGAGGTGTACGAACCGTATTTTATTACGTAACATTTACACTTATCAAGTTAACATAATTACTTATACGTTTAATGTTTATAGTCCAAAAAAAAAAAAGGTTGGGGGGGGGGTTTTTTTTTTTTTTTTTTTTTTTTGATATTAATAAATGTATTAAATATTTTAACAAAGGCCGGGGTGGTTGGGTGTTTTTTTTTTTTTTTTTTTTTTTTTGATAACTGCCTACATGTAAATTGTATTGATAATATCTTTATTTAGCTGGTATAATGAAGATCAAACAATGGATTTCTAAGGAAAAAAAGAGTACGGTATAGAATTAACAAATGAATACACAAAATGTGTGTCCAAAATTCATAACATGTATAAGACTGTGTAATGTTGAAACCACAGTGTGAGTCAAGTCTCATGTAAGGTGCATAAACAGGAATCATTTCATTAAACTATTTCTATTCTATTACAAAAAAGTAAGTAAGACATCAGCGTATATTTATAAAGTCCTGGACTTTCATCAGTTTGTTTATACATGTTAATAATCATGTTATAACCTCATGCTTTGCACGTGCTATAATTTACAGTGATTAGCATGCTTATGTCGCTAATCTGAAATGTGTAAGACAAACTATTTTTAATTAATAGACTTTATTTTCTGTAAATAATTCTTTGTAATAAACAATTCTATTATTTCCATTGATCATGTGTAATCAATTATCATGTAACCTTATGAAGTACTGGAAACCAGGAGACTCCATTCACCATTCACGGCCATATATTTAGAAATATTGGAGTTTCATTCTAGACTGATTAGGAAGGTACAATGACAAAATTTTATCTAAAAGTAGAAATACATTTTAGATGTGAAATGTTTTAGTATGTGCTAGTATTGTATTGTACATAAGTCTTAATCACGTGAATGGCCATATATTTTAGATAATATTCATGATGGTTTAAATAATAGAATCACAAACATATTGGTCGCCATATTGGTGACCTACTTCTGACAACCAACCAAATGTCTATGGACAAGAATACTTGGCTCACAGGCAGGTAAATTATCAGCTAAAATACTTTACGGGTGACATGCCGGTATCTCATTATAATCCAAATAGCTCATACAACCCCAGTTGATCATTATCATGATCATCTGTCTCAGTGTAGTACATATTTTTGGCACGATATGGTTTCAGTTCTGTAATTTCGGCCAAAATATATTCAGCGCATTTTTGGTACAAGAATAATTTCAGCATACACGTTTCGGTACAATAATGTTTCAGCATAAACATTTTGGTACAATAATGATTTCAGCATAAATATTTCGGTATTAGTATAATTTCAGTATAAATATATCGGCACAAAATGATTTCAGCATACACTTTTCGGTACAATAATGATTTGAGCATAAACATTTGGGTACAAGAATGATTTCAGCATAAACATTTCGGTACAAGAATGATTTCAGCATAAACATTTCGGTACAAGAATGATTTCAGCATAAACATATCGGCAAAAAATGATTTCAACATAAACATTTCGGTACAACAATGATTTGAGCATTATCATTTCGGCACAAATTGATTTCAGGACAGTAGTTCCAAACACAATGATTTCGGTGCAGTAAGTTACACAATATTTTAAGCACATTCCAGACGAAGGCAATAAGTGAGAATGATATCTAAGATTTTCTTACTTTTAACTTGTATTGATTTCTAACCTTACTCTATAAAAATTAATTCGGATTTCATGTTCACTTATCTTTGAATTAATAACAACGAATCAACAAAATAGTGTTTGAAAGGATCTACAACTAGGCAAAACCACGTTGCAAGTCTATTGTGAATAAACTTCATATAAATTGGTGAATTTTCAAAGTAACTTTAACAGATCTGAGGCTCTCTTTCGTCATTTCTTTGATCAAGATTGGATGATGCTGTCGGTGATGTTCCTTGTCTTCTGATCTTGTTAGAGCTGCTGATCTTTCCATTAACAAATACACGTCTGCCAGAAACCTGGTTTCCTTCCACTCGCCTATGGCTAGTGTTTGCGTGACTGGGTGCAGGAATGGTTTTATCATTGCTTTCACATAAAGCGGTAGTGTCGAATTCTGTACGGGAAATTGTACTTGCCTGTCGCAGTGAAGTATTTTTTCGTTTTACTTTACAATAGAGTATAGCACTTGCAGCAAGAAGTATTACCACTGCCCCACTCGCAATGGCTATATACATTAATATGTTTGGGGGGTTATGGCCATTTCCCTCTAAACTACATTCTGTGACATCTGTAGAATAGAAAAAATGAAATTTAGACATGTGACTAGTATACTAGTAAAGGTACTAATTGGCACTATAGCAGTTGAAATATCTCACTTCAATTTTTAAAGGTACAATGTACTGATAATCATAATTAGTTTTTAGCCAGTTTGACGCTAGATATGAAATATTTACCACCACAATGATTTAATATGAAATTTCATATTATCATATAGTTAATAAGGTTATATATGCACACATTCGTGTCCGGACTGTAACTTTGTCATGCATTGAAGGATTTTAAAATAGCTTGGCACAAATGTCAAGCACATCAAGACGACGTGTCGCGAGCAAGACCCTCGTCCCTACCTTAAAGGTCAAGGTCACACTTAGAGTTTGAAGGTAATGGAATCCTGTATATATGCAAATAAGGTTTAGAAAATACATACACAAGGCATCTGACTGCCAATTGTCATTTGCCAATTCACCTTTTATTCAGGATTACAGACAGAAGTCGAATTGGCATCTGGCTGCAAGTTGCAATTGCCAGTTATTGACGTTGAACGAATTGGCTATTTGCAAGTGAGATTTCAATTGGCATCTGAAATATGAAGTCGGTTGCCAGTTGCCAGTTGCCAATTCAACTTTTATTGAGATTTTTACATAAAAATCGAATTGGCATCTGGCTGCCAGTTGCCAATTCGCGAGGTTGAACGAAGTGGCTATTTGCCACTGAAAGTTGAAATTGCATCTGGAAATATGAAGTTGGTTGCAAGTCGCCAGTTGCCAATTCAACTTTTATTCAGATTTTTACATACAATTTGAATTGGCATCTGGCTACCAGTTGCAAATTGCAAAATTGCAAGTTTTAACAACTTGGTATTTGGTTAGTATTTTCAAGTGAAGACGAATTGGCAACATGAATGTAAAGTTTGCTGCCAGTTGCCAATTTAGCTTTTATTGAGATTTTAACATAAAATTGAATTGGCATCTGGCTACCAGTTGCCAGTTGTCAATTCGCGATGTTGAACGAATTGGCATCTGGCTTCCAATGGCCAGTTGCCAGTACATTTTTTTCCATAATTTCAGACAGGTTGAACGAATTGGCTATTTGCAAGTGAAAGTTGAATTGCCATCTGGAATATGAAGTTGGTTGCCAGTTGCCAATTCAACTTTTATTAAGATTTTTACATAAAAATCGGATTGGCATCTGGTTGTTTAGAAAACAAACTTCTTAACTTCACATTCTAAACTCCGTGTCTCCCATACAAACACATGGTCGGTACAATGGATCCGGAACCGATGACTTTTAGTCAATGACAAGTTAATGTGAATGTGAATTTCAAGTCAGCGACTCTAACCACTCGGCAACTGGACAGTGCCTTTAATTGCTCAAAGGAGTGGTTATGGTTTAGGGTTACCCAAACCCTTAACGGGACTGTGCCATTACTTGCTCAAAGGTGTGGTTATGGTTTAGGGTTACCCAAACCCTTAACGGGACTGTACCATTAATTGCTCAAAGGGGTGGCCAGTGATAATAAAGTTGCCAATCGATGAAACATTTGGTTTAGAACCCACCTCCGTTTGTGAAATTAGCAGAACCATCCTGTCCAAAAGCTCTGTACTGGAACTCTCCAATGTCCATGCTTACATTTTCATCAAGCTCTAATGTTTCATCTGAACATTTATAAGAACCTTGTCCACTTGTCTTGAAAGCACCTTCTCCTTCTTCCTTTGTAACTGTTTTCTCTTGTCCAATATCTAAGCAAAACAGTGAATGTCACAATAAGGGAACGTCTGTGAAAGAACTATGCACAGTGATTTAAAAATTTAATCAAATAAAACTCAGCAAGTAAATATTATTTGATGGGCACTCTGCCAAAACCACACATATCTTTACATACTATGGTTTTGTAAAATTAAGAAATATTTGTATATTTCATTCATTCAAATGATTACTAACTATGCGTTACTGTAGTCTTTGTATTCTGGTCTGGTCTAGTATTCTGCCAGAGCTGTTAGAGAGGAATCATTCAGTTCGAGTCTTCTTTTTTACAATTATACTAGTTTCAATGCAGTACTGAGAACTTCTTACCGGATTCTTTCGGGTCGTCAAACCTTTCGTCAATAACATATGTTAACTTTACTGCCTTCCAAGAATAAGAAGGTGTCTCCTCTAAAGCTCGGAGCAGAGATTTCCCGAGCAATGTTTGCCCATCTTCAGAGATATTCACACTGAAACTCCATTTATTGTCGAAAAACGTCAATTTAAATTCTTGTGTCGTGTTATCCCAATTAACTGCACACCTGCCATCCGGTTTTGCATCTTCGGGTACAAGTATATTTTGGGTAGCAGTCTGTAGATTAAAATATAACCATGCCCTTGTATTTATTTTTTCAATTTCACTTTACATGTTGTCTAAATAAGTTATTTATGAATCGGGAATTAATTCAAAATTGAGTATTTACTTATTGTACTCCATAGTATCAGTATATTCAAAATAGCACATATTTATCACATATAATATATAAGAATAAATATTAACATATAAAAATTAAATGTAAAGGTTTGGTAAATGTTTGAGCAGTTTATTGCCCTTTAAGTCATACAATGATTTTATTTCCAAAGAGGTCCATGGTACATGTAAAATATATTGTCAAAGTAAATGGAATAGAAATCAGAATTTGAAATTGATTAGAATAAAATAAAATATCCCAAGATTCACTAAAACGTTAATCTCAGTACAATATAATCACAAATGCTTATATAAATACAGTTCAGGGGTCGTATTCCAGTAGCATCTTAAGTGATTTCTTAAGTATTTTAACTTAAGTCCAAAATTTTTAATTTTTAATTCTCTTAAAAGTCAATGATTGTGTGTAATTTCATCATCATTATAGAAAAGATCATGGAAGATTTAATAAATTTTCAACAGCTGCAAGCACATTCTCCTTTTAAATTATCTTCTTAAGGAAATTGTTAATTTTAAGGAAAATCTTAAGATTTGACTTAAGATGCTACTGGAATATGGCTTCTGGCTAGAATTGTGTATTAACTTTGCATTACTAATCATAAACATTTAGATTGAGACTGTATCTTAATATCTATTCCAGAGGAAATCCTTAACACCACTTTTTTCTTCCATGATTTATCTGTCAGGATAGTGTTCCATTCCTTAGCAACACAATACATGTATTTATAATAATAATTATGATCAAAGTTTAATTATTCTCACTGAGATACAGAGAAAAAAGTATTGGTCTCCTACCTGAGTGTCATTTCTTTCGTAGTTGATTATAAATTTTATTTGTCCTTGGAAGACAATACAGACAGTATTTCCATCTTTTATTTCATATTTTGGAACAATCTTTGGCTCGGTAGTCGGCAATATTTTGGGAGTAGTTGTTAGAGGATTTTTCGGGCTGGTTGTTTCTGTTGTCATCGTCACTGGTGTTTCCTGTGTCGTAGGTCCAGTCATTTGACTCGTTTCCGATCCGGTGGACACAGTTGTCGTTTCTGTGGTTGGTTCTTCTATCGTTGTCGTCTCGGGGGACGGTGTTGTAGTTGGAACTGTTGTCATCTTGTCTTGTTCACATTCGATTGCTGAAAATACAACACTTGGGTCGGATGATTACGGTCTTAAATAATCAAGTTTCAAAAGAATGAACAAAAAATAAAAAGAAAAAACAAGCTTATAAAAGACAGATTATGAATGTGATATTTTAGTAGTCACCATTGATCGGTTACAACAATATAAAACTGCTTTTCACAGAAAACAAACACCGAACTGAACATTTACATATACATGTACGTAACAATACAAGTACATCAACTTAACTAGAAATCAAAGTGCAAGGCTATTTACTTCAACCGACAGGATAATATATACACTTGTCATAATTTAAAGTACCCTATACAGTTGAAATGGCTATGTATGCAAGTATTTATGTATACACATGTATCTATTTTTGTTCTAGGTTCCAAACAATATTACAAACAATGTAGAATAACAAAACATGAATTCATATTCTTAAGTTTAACACGGGTAACAAAATTATGCAATAATGCCAAAAAATAGGGTGTACAATTTACTGAATTTTGTTCCGAGACAATTAAAATTACAAGGGCGTAGCAAAGGATTCGGAATAGGGGCATCACTACTGAGTGTAGACTTTTTATAAGTAACACACTAACTGCAATATAAAGAAAAATAGAAGTGCTTTACCGTCTACTGTTTTGGGTATTTAAGTGTTAAAAGGGTTCAAGGTCAACTTTTATATTTTCAAGTACGTGTACAGCATGATAGAATTAAGGAATATTAAAGATGGTCAATCACATTTAAGCAACATTTGATGACAATTTTACTGTTTGTATATTCTGTTAGAGATTTATTGAAGGAACACAAAGACCCATTACATAGAGTTAGATCCCTATCAGAAATTTGCTAACTTTTATAAAATTTTGTTATTACTCCCCTTTAATATGAAAGTATTTAAAAAGTTGAGTATTTCTTTTTCATTTCAATATAATTTCTACTTTTACATTTGCATTGTATAGATGTACAAATATTTTAACATTCTGAACAAAAAGGCAAGTTTTAAAACTACGTGTAGCTTCTGAATTCGTTTATTTCCAATCTATCTTGGTTGCGCAACCAAGATAGGTAAAGGGAGGTAATGATAATTTTTCAAACTTGCAATTCTAATGAATTCCGTCTATTATTAAGTCATATCTAAGTATAGAATTGTTAATGCAAATATTTTACAAAATAATACAACAGGTCTTATATTTATATCTTTCCTCAGGCAAAGTATGCGTATCAAATTTGTACTTTAAATTTTAAAAATACCTCCAGTGAAAATCTTACTTGAATTTAGCGCTCAGTGAACATAAATAAGTGTAAATGATCAAATGTGTAAATGTAAATGATTCAAACAAATCTGTTACATGGCCAAAATCTGATTATCCACCTTTAAGATATAATCTCATATCTTAGAAAATTACATAAACTTTCATGTATTTCAATTTAATTACTAAGCAAAGAAAAAAAACCTATGGACATTGAACCCAGGACCTCTTGATCTCAAAGCGGACGCTCTACCACTGCGCAAAGGTACAAACTGTGTACAACAATAGAATTTCAAAGTATTATAATGTTCATAAAACAGGAAATACTCATTACACACCTCCTACCTTAATAAATACTGTATTCGTTCATTTCGTTATGGCGGTGCAACTGCCGCAGCCAATAAGGGTGTCAAAGACAGATTCTTCTAAAGACATGGACGTTGGCCGGGTGAAAAAGCCGTGGATGGCTATGTCAAAAACGATTTAACGGAATGTTTGATGATACCTCAGTGTTTAGGAGTGTGAATACTCTTGCAAAATAGTATTTATGAGCAGAACACGTACATTTTAAATTTACATTTGACTTACTTTGTAGTGTACCTTTCTTTGAATTCAGCCATACATTGTTCATTCGATGTACAAGTCCCTTAAAAGATATTAAACAAATGAATGGTCCGTATGGAAAAGTGGAACGAAGTTAAAATCATGCTACTCTTTACCTTGACTGTATTGTCCGTCCATGATATTGTAGGCTTGAGCTTGCAGATTTGTAATTCTCATGGTCATCGAGTACCCAGGGTCTTGGTTAAACAACAGCTGCTCCCCGGACATGCAACTGTATGACATATTCATCACACCTATAGGCAAGTCATTGCTGTCTTCAAGTTCAAACGGTAGAATGTCACTTGCATTTACAAAATGTTTTCTAGAATCAAGAATTAAAACGACCGACATTGACACAGTTTGAAGATTAACGTCTCTTCGGAAATTTATCTTTAATAACTCGTCTGATGGAAACAAAGTCAGTGACAATAACGCCGAGGCTGTTTCAGTTCCGCAAAGGCTCTTTGAAGCAGTCACGTTAGCACCATCGACAGTAAAGGGAGCGGCAGTCTGAAATGGTTATAAATACAATGTAGTCCATACAGAAGGCTCGTCAGAGCATGCGCTGTCGTGCAATCACATCAGAACGTTGGTAATCAAGAAAAATAAGTCCTACCTTTGTTTTACTGTGAATTAAATCAATGTTAGGAGTTCAGATGTGTGAAATTAGATCACCAGCCCGTTATGTGGAGTGCTCTAATTACAAGCAATTGCACGACTTACAATGATTCAATTCACATTAAATCACAGATGCAGATTTACTTTTTCGATTCTAACACGACACATTTCGGCACAAAATGTTGTAAACATTGTTAAACGATCTGACTCTTTTTCATGTGTGTTTCTTTTAGCGTCGTTATAACCACGAATGGAGTTAAAATACACGTGGCGTAAATCCGTTTGTGGTAACTTTCCAAAAACAAATATTACCCTTCAAAAAGGCCATACTAACTCAAAGTCAAGCAAGATGCGTAAAATACAATGAATACCTTAAAAAATTATACAGTGTGATTTCTCTCATCAGCAGACAGAAATACAAAGTTATAACATATTATAAATTTTGATTAGGAAAGTAAAAAGATTTAACTGCAATAGAAGTGAAACTAAACACAGGCTATGTGTACTGACACCAAAAAGAAACTGCACTTTTATATTGAGCGTAACTTTTTCGTTAGATTTTACTATCATGAGTAACAAAATAATCTTCCATAGCATACATTGCACTAATTTTCCCAATATTTAAGCACGTGGATGTCCTTCAAACTGACCGAAGGCTATTATGCAACGTTTTGCACGTGCTTCCCGTGCAACATGTTTACAAGTACAGATTGGCCCCGTATTCTAAGTCGAAACTCAAACTAACCCTTAGTGAGTTAAGTAGTTTTAATTGTAAGTAGGTGTAACAAGTGCCACAGGATCTTTAAGAAAATTAACGAATTCATGCATTTCATTTAGACTTGCATCCGGTAAACATTAGCGACGTCTAAGAAGTTCTTGCAACTGAAAATACCTTCCTTGAGCCTTCTGACCAATACGTTAAGCCGATCAAAACGGAAGTCAAGTCCTTATTGTCTTTACACATACTCCGAATGTACAAGGCATCGTCAGATAAATTTTCTATTCGATAAGCAACCAATTTCTTAAATTTAGTAAAAATAATATCAATCAAGGTCTTGGAAATAGTTATATGTTCAAGACCTTGCATCAATGCATAAATTGTCTTTTTTATTATTACGAGGCGGTACTTATATCTTATTAATTTGGTAGTCCAGTTAGTTCCGACCGTGATAAAGCTACTTGATTAATAAAAGTCTGAAACATTTATTTTTCAGTTATAAGAAAGAAATATTTACATAAATCCTTCCATACTAAGTTCATATGCCTGCATATAAATCAAGGAGGTCCAGCAGCTGAAATGTCCCGTTAACTGAAATTAATTTTTAATCCATTGACAATGAGCAAGGAGTGTGATATACTCGTATTTGTTTTAATTCAAATGTCTTAGTATTATGACAGATAGCTTCTGAATTTTACCAGATTATATTTCGAGATTAATATCCAAGTCTGTGAAAAAACGCTTTCCTAATGCATGCATGTAGTAAGTACTTTCAGTATACTCCATAATCAAGGTGAGTAGCGATATGAATACCGATTCTATACTTACATCAATTTTGTTTTCTCTCGAGCTTAACTATGACATATATTTACAAAATATCATAAATTTTAGTTATTACGTTGAATACGGTCTATTGTCATTGATCGGTATCTTACTGGATATGCCATAATTAAAGTCACCATTCGTTACTGGTCTTCTACGATCCGTGCAGGTCGAATGTGACAAGGGCATAGATAATTAGTTGAGTATATGCACTGTATCTTTTGGTTGTGTATATTTTAGTCAACATTTTGGTAAAAGACACGATTATTTATCCAATTTGTACCTTACGTCATGCTAAAAGGGCGTCTAATAATTACAATGGTTACATATTTCATGTTGAACTTACCAATGCATAAGAAACTGAATCCAAGAACTACTACTTGACGCTTAAAGTATGAAGTATTTTTTTCGTCGCCATTTTGACATAGTCGGGTTTACCTTCAATCCCATATACATGTTCACAGCCCGTATCTAAATGTAAATAGTGACACAGACTTGTGTAAAAGATAGCTCAAAATGTTAACCTTTGTCAATGAAATTTGGATGACAATGAGAGTGACTATAGCTCTTTGTATTTCAAGCTTCTACATTAAAACAAACGGTCTGTAACTCGGAAGTAGATTCAAAAAAGGTAACAAACGATATGCGAACACGTTTTGCTGTTAAGCCAATCAATTCTTATAAATTGCTAGATGCAAAACTTGAAAGAACCATTATACAACGCGGAAATATGACTTATTATTTTCCAATATTATGCATAAATTGTTATATAACGTTGTAGTTACTGATTAGTGACAATATTACATTCCCTTTTATAGCACCGTTTATTAGATATTTAAAAGATGTCAGGTCAAGGAACATTTTAATTGAGCCATATGACCGTCTATGGGTACTAGGAATACCTTAAGTTTGCTTTTCAAAAACACTTATTTGACAGTTGATATACAGATCTACTACGGAAACGGGCATTTGGCTGTGACAGTAGTTACAGACTTGGTCAAGTTTAACTTATTACTGGCCATGCATCAAGAACAGCCATCACCACTTTCTAAGAATATGTTACATGCCAGTTTTGTTTGTGGCCCGTTTTGACTATACGTTGTAAAGCGGGTTTCTTGTCTTCATACTCAGCCATATACAAAACCCTGTACTCATTTGTACAAAAAAGACAAAAATAATATCAAAAGGATATGCCACGATAACGCATGCCTCCCCAAAACGAAACATGGATGCAGTGAAGTGCACATGACAGCACATTCTTTTCACACCCTCTACAATAATGTACAAACAGTACATATACCTACTTTAAGACACTTTAATATCAAACACACGAGGACAAAACGAACAATTAAAGGAACACGATAGTGGTGCATCGCTTCTTGGATATTGTTAGTGGCAAAAAACCACTGGGGAGCTTACAACCGGATTATAGTGCCTGATTTATTCCATTATTATGTTAACCATTGTTATATAATGGTGACAGGACAGTGAAAATTAAATTTTTCTGGTAATCCCGCTAGGTAGATATTTAAAAGATAGGCAAGGGAAACAAAAGGCATGGTATTGTTAAAACATGAAATATGCTCGTGTATAAGGATATAGTTAATGAAACTTACCAATTGAGAACAAAAAACGTATGTACTCAATGCCTTATGCAGAAGGCAGAAACCATAGAGATTGCCTTTCAACATAATACAGGCCAGATGTCAGACAATCAAACGATAGGTATTCGTCCCAATGGGATTTAAAAACTGCCCTACGAGTCTCTTTCATTCTTTTGGGCATGACACAACATCAACCATCAGCAATTGCAAAATATTTGCAACTGCAAACGGTTTGTAGACCCACTGTCGGTTGTCTCACGGTTTTTCTTGTCGTTCACTTACCTTCAGGACCAAACAAAAAGCCCATTTGGACAAATAAAAGCTTATGACGACTTCTCTATGGACCAGAGGCAAAAACACATGATTTGTGGTAAATTAAAGTAACCTGTGTTTTATGGCTCAACTATGAGTAATAAAGAAAGTATACATTTTATGAAAGTTTATTATCTCACGGACACATTCTCTCATATAAGAGGGTTGAATAACGTTTCTTTCACAAGGAACTATGAGAAACACGTAATTTGATTCCCTTGTATTTAAGTGTAAAGATAGGTATTATCACCGACGGGTGGACAATGTTACAGACCCCTTAGGTCAAGGTAGATGATTTAGAACTGAAATATACGATCTGTTATTTAGGGTTTATAGCTGGAAAAACAGCAAAATGAAGCTGTATCTGTATAAGGAATTAGTCGGCTGCCTGTCTGTCTGGCTTACATTAATTGAGTTTTAAAGAACGTTTTCAGCAAAATCAAGACTGTAAAAAGGTGGCACCAAAGTGGCACAACTACTATAGGATCAAGTCTCCGCTAGTCGCTGATGCTTTCCTTCATAAATTATACAGGGGTCGGAAATCATGATAATCAGTCATCATGGAGTTCATGTCTGGACTTTGGATTGGACCAGCAATCCACGAAATGATATTCCAGATGAGTGGCTAGATCATAACTTATCAAATTATAAATTGTAATACAATGTTTAAGTTTTTAAATATTTGCTTCCGGCAACCTTCCAGTAGTAGGCCTATAAACTGCAACTGCTCAAGACAATTACAGACAAAAATTGCAGTTTTATAAATTTCGTGTACACTACATGTAGTTCTATTTTGTCTTATCTTGGGTTAAGCGCTGGAATTCAAATTAAACGACATGAAAGAACAAAAGAAACAATTGTCAGGTTTGGTTGCAGAATCTTTATCAATTCAGAAACGCCTGGCGTCTGAGAAGGCGCTAAAAACGACAGAAAAGTACTTGCACATGCACTCTTCGTTCATTTGTACCTCAAACAAAGTTCTGATGCACGTACAATCGCACGAGCATACTCTGAGACCCTAGGCAAAACGAAGGAAACTGCGTCTTTGCTGCGTTTCGCATCCCCAAGAATAAATGACTTGTTAAATTAAGTGCTTTAGATAGATAAATTAGCTCTAAAACCGAAGATACCTGTTGGAGGTAGACTAAGTTTGTTTCTGAGAAATTGGCAAAACGTAACAGACCAGTAGGTCTTAAGCACAATAAAAGAGGACCGTAAACTGGAATTCTTGAATATTCCACATTTTTAAAGGATAAAGCCTACACTAGTCCTCCTGAGAAATGTCGATGTTATTTTTAAAGAAATAGTTTCTTTATTAGAAAAACCTGCTTTAGAAAGTGTACATGTACATCCGAATCAAAGAGAAACAGGTTTTTACCGTACCATGTTTCTAGTTCCGAAAAAGAACGGAAAGCTCAGACCAGTCATAAACCTTCCACCACTGAACAGGTATCTTTACAACAAACATTTTATGATGACACTACAGAAAGTAGTAAATCTAGTTAGAACAAAAGGCAATATCAAAAGATCTTTCAGATGACTATCTTCACATTCCCATATATCGAAAACACTGGAATGTATTAAAATTCCGTTTTCAAAACCGGTGCTATCAATGAAAGGTCATCTGCTTCGACCCAACGTGAGCTCCTCCGGTCTTCAGTGATAGCAGCATGGAAGAAGAAGTGCACATCGATGATTGGTTAGGTTTAAACTAGATAGGAGAGCATCTGATACCAGATCTCACCCTTCATTGTCAATCTAGAGAAGTCACATTTGGTGCCCGTACAAACTATTGTTTAATTTAGGGCAGCGATAATATAGAAACTATTGTGTAACATATAATATGGTGTATAAAGGAGGGATATATCATAATTTGGTGTTACAATGTAAACTGAATGTACTATGATCAATATAACGTTAAAAGAGTTATATCCCCATGTAAAGCTGCCACATGGTATTACTATGATAAGTTATCAGTAAGTCAAAGGATTGAAGAAAAATTTGTACTTCAAGTTTGAATTTTAAGAAATTATCTAACTTACTGATAATTATTAACAAATTCCCACCACCATCCGTGGAAAATTTCTATAACTATCAGGGGAACATTTATGCTAACCAGTAAATCTTATATCCTTGTTGATTAACTAGACTCATGCGCATTCGTCATGGTTAGAAAGACTAAGCGAGTCTGAACGTAAAACGAAAGTAGAATCGTATTTGTAATAAATATCAGTAATTAACAGGATTCGGGTAACATCCAAACTTGAAGTACAAATTTAATACACTTGGGACGTTTTTGTTGAATTCCTTTAGGAGTCGTTTGATTCACACCATTTGCAGTACTTCAGCATATGTTATCAGTAAATGATTAAATGTGATTTCAGTATAAATTCAACTCTTTTATCGCCATTTTTCTTTTTTATGCATGACGAAAATTCTTTTCAGACTTGTCAATGGAAAATGTAAGGTTATTCATAAGAAGCACATTTGAATGAATTTATTACATGAGGCAATGCTACATCTGTAGCAATAGTGATCACAGTAATAGAATCCCAGCAATGCTGTGATATTTGCACTGGACGACAAAAATTGTCATACGACGTCAACGTCTAAGCTCACACCTACCGGTATCGTACAGACGTCTTTTTACGATAGCAAGATATGAAACGTTTAACGAACCAACTTTCTATCGCAAAATTGTTGTGTATTTAATTTATCAAACGGCATTCTTTAGTCTGTGATTGGTCGGCTTCGGGCAGCTGTGTTCTAAAACTATTTTACAACATTTCGATCAGTACGAGTCGCCAGTACGGTAAGGGTATAGAAGTTACAAATATTTGCTTAACTTAAAGAACGTTTGATGATTTAGACGTACATACCAGAAATAAAATTTCCAATTAAAATAATACTGATCACTGAAAACTTCATTTTAAATGTAGTGAAGATCAGATTAGATAATATATAACAATTATATCTATATCAAATACAGATATAAATCGGGTTACAGTAAACACACTTTCAAGTTACGTGTGATACATGTATAATTATATAATGAACAAACAAGGTCAGGATGGCTCTATATCGCTCACTTAAGCTCATGGGTTCGAGCCCTGCTACCGAACATGTCTCTTATGTGAAATAGTAAGCAGTAAGATAGGGATCTAGTACTGATTCGTCCATGGAACGATGGTTAGGTTTACTGCCCGCCTGTTAAAATCACCGAAATACGGTTGGAATGGGCGTTACACACATACAACAACAACAACAACAACAACAACAACAGCATAAGTTCTTTTGCTAATCTCGGCCCAACTTCAAACCTGCTTTAATGTCATATTTTGAGAGATAATATATTTTGAACGGGAAATCTAGTAATTGAAACCTGGGTAGAAGACTTTAAGGTAGATGATTTTAAAATAAAACTTTCTCTACAGACAATACGAAAACAGTTACACATCTCAATCAGGTATATTTTCAAATAATCAATATTTAAAGAACATTTTTGAAAGTTACAATAGTGCGTTTCTATGAGTTCTAAGTAGAAATTGTTATTTTAAGTTTACTAAACAGATAGAAATGGTGCTGCTAGATTTTTGAAGAACGACTAAACGTGAACTAGTAGCGTCACACGCTCCATGACCTTAAATGGAACACCTTTCAGGAACGGCATGATCTGGCAAGAGCAACCATGGTGTATAAGATCACAAACAGCTTAGTAGACGTAACTCCAAATTCCACAGTCCGTGCTGCCAAATCTATCAGGAGGGGTGGGGGGAGGGGGCGGGGTATAATCAGCGCTACTGTCAGATCCGGGCGCGTACATCCGCCTTTCAAAACAGCTTTTTCCCGGCTACCATCATCATTTGGAATAATTTTCCTCAAGCCGTTGTTGACCAGAGATCCATAGAAGGCTTCCGGTCGCACCTGGCCAGTCACTACAACCTCTAACAAAAGCAGACGTTTTTAACCAGCTTTTAACCAGATTACATTAAGGAACTTCTATTTTGCACACCTGTCAGTCCTGTCTACTGCGCATGTGTAAATAGTTTGATACTCTGTACAGAATGAGGCAATTACTGGAGATAGTGATGCTGATGATTTCATATTTTGCACACCTGTCTTTCTTGTCTACAGCGCATGTGTAAATAGTCACAGTTTATACTCTATACAGAATGTGGAAATTACTGGAGATAATGATGCTGATGATCTCATATTGTTTCGTGCAACAGGGATTGCAGTAAGTAAACTATTATGTGGTATAGATATTCACGTATAGAATAATATGATGTGATATATAAATCCATGTCTATGCAATCGATAAGTCCATGCCGAAAAAACAATGCAATTTAAATGCTATTGTTGGCACAACCTTTTTTGTGGTAAAATATAGTAACGAATTCATTCACACACATAATCCGGCAAGTGGTGGTGTGGTGGCCGAGTGGTTAACGCTCTGGACTACCAATCCGGAGGTCCCCGGTTCGATTCTCGGCCGGGGCACTGGATATTTCAGAAACGCTTTTCAGTGTTTCCCACCTATCTGAGATGAACTGGTTAGAAACCCAGAGGTAGTCTCGCGTGTATCGGTGCTATACACCGGGCACGTAGAAAAGAACCAAGGGGTCTATTCGTAAAAGAGCTAGGGTCTGGTACCCGGATTCCCTTGTATCTGCTTCTGTCTCTAAAATAAAGGACCACAATGGAAATAAGAGCTTGCTCTTTATTGTGTTATCCTTGGTACTTCGTACTGAAACAAATACATACATACAGTCTGTGGTAACAAAGTAGGTGTTTCATTACTTTTACATGTACGAGGTATATAGACTTTTTGATGTATCGTCTGATTTAAAACATGTCTTCTATTTGTTCTGAAGCTATCTGGTTATCTGCTATAATACTGAAATTCTCAGATACAGCGTCCATATGTGTGCCTTCTTGTGATTTTTGTAAGCCAACGCCAACTTTTCCAATAGATTTAAGGAAATCACCAGTTAGGTCATTTTGAAATTTGAACCGGTGTCTTGATTTCTCAACCAGAACAATACTCCCGAATTCTTTGAAACATTAATATTATAATAAAATGATGGTTTTATTGTCAAATATATGCAGAACATATGCATATGGCATGTTTTGCATTTATTCGTATACATTTTTGATGTCCTGCATGATGGTACTGATCATTCGTAGAGATTCTATTTTACAAAAAGTGCTCAAACAAATACATTGTATTCATACACAAGAGTATTGAATTATATACTACTCTGGTGTGTTGTATTCACCTAAACATTCTAACTCAAATAGCAATTTGAATATAATGAATTTACGGATAGAATAATGGTAGAACTGTGTTTTATAGCAATGTCGACGTATACATTTTCTTTCATATTTTTACCGTTTATGAAAAAGCGTTGCAAGTAATCTTTTCTTCCTTTTTTTGCAATGTCATTAAAATGATATTTAAGGCAGTACTTTCATTGTACTTTTAATGAAAAAAGCAACATTAGAAACGTTTTTCGTACAAATAACGATTTTTTTTCCTGTAAAATATCGTTCTTTGTACTATAAGAGTTTCAACAAACTGTACACCCAGTGTGATAACTGGACTTATATAAACAACGAAAATGATTATCTTAGATTAAAGTGTAACACCTGTGCCGTCACAATATGAACATTTTGTTTCAGCTCGTCTCCCTGGAACTTCATTCGTTACGGACTGTCTATACGTTTTTGCTAGTCCATTTCTATTACGTTTCCTGCCCTGTTTTTTGGTTTGCCCAGTGACTTCATCAGATTCATTACTGACTACGTCAGAACAATCATGATTTAGTGTAGTGTCTCTTTCGGTAAAATTTTCAAGAAGTAAATTGTCTGTCACTTTCGATTTTTTTTGCAACACAGCACAGCGGCAATTCCTACAATAATTGCCACACCGACACATAGTGAAGGTATCACAATGATGAGTGTTTTATGCGTCTCTTTACTTTTATCCTTTGGTTTATTAGCAGCGCAAATAGACACATCTGAAATAAAAATCACAGAGAATAATAATGTTCTTGTAGATCTACTGGAATAAAAAAAGTAACAACATACGTATTAAGTCACTTTCTTCCGCTCAAACTTAGAAAGCAAATACAAACTTGACCCATGTATACATACATGAACATTTTTACAATGCTTTCTCCCGACTCCCACTTTGGGCAAATCTATATCTTTAGAAATGGGTGTTTTGATTATTATCCAAAAGGATTAGAACTGAAATCCTGATCAAACGACATTGTACTTGTCGTCTGCTTACATTGTATTTGTCGTCTGCTTACATTGAATTTGTCGTCTGCTTACATTGTACTTGTCGTCTGCATACATTGTAATTGTCGTCTGCTTACATTGTACTTGTCGTCTGCTTACATTGTACTTGTCGTCTGCTTACATTGTACTTGCCGTCTGCTTACATTGTATTTGTCGTCTGCTTACATTGTACTTGTCGTCTGCTTACATTGTATTTGCCGTTTGCTTACATTGTACTTGCCGTCTGCTTACATTGTACTTGTCAACTGCTTACATTGTATTTGTCAACTGCTTACATTGTATTTGTCAACTGCTTACATTGTATTTGTCGTCTGCTTACATTGTATTTGTTGTCTGCTTACATTGCATTTGTTGTCTGCTTAAATTGTATTTGTCGTCTACTTACATTGTACTTGTCAACTGCTTACATTGTATTTGTCAACTGCTTACATTGTATTTGTCGTCTGCTTACACTGTATTTGTCAACTGCTTACATTGTATTTGCCGTCTGCTTACAATGTATTTGTCGTCTGCTTACATTGTACTTGTCGTCTGCTTACATTGTACTTGTCAACTGCTTACATTGTATTTGTCGTCTGCTTACATTGTACTTGGCGTCTGCTTACATTGTACTTGTCGTCTGCTTACATTGTACTTGCCGTCTGATTACATTGTATTTGTCGTCTGCTTACATTGTATTTGTCGTCTGCTTAATGTCGTCGGCTTCGGAGTGAAGCTGTTTGAACATGTATATATTGTATATTTAAAAGACACACTTTTAAACACAATTTTTGTCTTTGCACGTAAGTTTGGTAGAATTTATGATTGTAAGAGAAATAATAGATGCACTAGATGTCTTTCTAACTTTGAAGGGTAATAATCACTTTCAAAAAATATTTCAACAACAACATAAAATGAGCAAACGGAAACCTAACCACTATCCAGAAATTTAGAGGTGTTTGACACTCCGAACGCCCTGTACTGCAATGTACTGACAAACAGTTTCACTCCGTCATCCTGCCTGGTATAAATAACTTGCTCTGCGCATTTGTAAGATCCATCCACACTTGCTCTGAATCTTTCCACATCTTCACCTGTTGTTGCTTGTAGTCTTTCACCTATTGTTATGAATATGCAAGAAACGAAAGTGCAACGGAGACAATAACATGAAATATTGCAGCTGTTATTTCACCCTTCTCCCATCACATTTAATCAGATTATATCTGTGGAATCTTCTGACTTCCAATTTGGTACCAAACAGGCGAGCAAATTATATGTCGTCTGCTTTTAAGCGTTGGAACGTAGCTAACACTTGTATAGTATTCCTCATTTAAAACGAAAATTTCTACGGTAGACCAAACATACCCTTGTATTCATATGTTTCTTAAAAAATTGTTTTTGTTTGTTAAATGAATTATAATGTTAAATGTTGAACACATATACAAACACGAGACGATAACACATGCGACTAGAGTCACAGCAATTAATTCAAAAAATGGTATTTTTGTTATGCTCTTTTAAATGCAAAATCAATATAAACAAGAGGGCCATGATGGCCCCATATCGCTCACCTGACTACCATTGGCTATAATAAAAGGGGTCATGATTCTAACATAATTTGTACAGGTCCACTACACAATGCTTAGAGTAACATTTCAAATATCTCTTATCTGCCTGTCGGCCTTGTTTTTTTTAAAATTTTCCCTATATAAGCCTATGTGAAATCAAGTGACTCCCCTCCTCCCGGAAGGGGTAATTTTGACTAGGGGGTCAAAAGTTCACAATCTTGGTAGAGGTCCACTAGACAATGCTACATGCTAAATATCTAAACTCTATGCCTTCTGGTTTCAGAAAAGAAGATTTTAATTTTTTTCTTATATAAGCCTATGTAAAACCAAGTGAACCCCCAGGCAGGGTCAATTTTGACCTGGGGCTCATAATTTCAACAATCTTGGTAGAGGTCCACTAGACAATGCAACATGCTAATATATCGAAGCTCTATGCCTTGTGATTTCAGAGAGAAGATTTTTAAAGTTGTTCCTATTTGTTGCCATAGCAACCAGAGTTCTGCATTGAATGGAATTCCTTGAACAATTTTGATAGAACTTCATGCAAGAAACATCCCTGCAAAGTTTCATCAACATTGGCCCAGTGGTTTGAGAGGAGATGATGTTTGAAGGAATTGGTGGACTGACAGGACGACGGACGACGTACGACGGAACCCGGACGGAGAGTGATCCTAATAGCTCACTCTGGCACTTTGTGCAAGGTGAGCTAAAAATTGACAGCCTTATTTGTTTCATTACTTTAGAGGAATATTGTCATGGCAACATCGATTCGAAACTTATATTTTCTTATTTAGAAGATACCTAATGAGAAAAGCAATTCGGGGAGAGCTTACAAAATGTTAAATATATATTGAACAAATATAGATTTTCGTCATGAATATATCTAATACTATTGAATATGAGAAAATGCTTACCATATTAATATACTGTCCATACTGTATGAATTAAAGTGAGTTGTGAGTAAAATTATGGGATGGTCAATTTGAAGGTATGCGATGACGCACTATGTGGAAGTGTTCAAGATATTCTAAAGTTTTATCTCCTGGGCATAGTAAGCGTATTTGTTTTGCAAATAAATATTGAAATATTGTTTGCTAAAAATATGCGAATGTCCCTTTTCCCCCCGTTTTGCCTTTCGTCGAACTTAATTAAACCAGTAGTCTATGTGTTAAAACAAATATTATTATGAAACTTGCTCATACAGTAAGACAAAGCTTAAAGCTGCTCGTTCGCTGTTTCTGGTGAAACAATTAAATTTCTCAAAAATGATATACTTAAAAATAAAATGTAAAAGTAATAGCTAGAATCAACAACATAAGTACATATCTAGGTAGCAATTTGCAAAACTCCATTAAAACTTTGGTGGGTTTAGTTTAACGGCACCGCTACACTATATGGTTATATTGAGATTTTCAAAAGCGTTATTAACCCTTTATAATTTTGTTGCGTATAATTTCACTTTACATGAATATAAACGGGAACCTTCTCATTTGACTATTAGTCAAATATATGTTATTTTTCAGAGAGTTTGAAGAACTTTAATTTTTCATTAAAATCTAACAGCGAGCAGCTTTAAATGATGTAGACCAAATTAAAGAATTAAATGTACTTGTTGCTTAATGAAACACTAAAACCGCGTTTTCCTATATATGGAAAATGATTACCATTACCTTGGTCTTTTGCGTTCTGAAAATGACTGTCAAGTACATATGAAAAAATCACTTTTTGCCAGGAATAGATGTCATTGGCTGCTAAATTGTCCAGTGATACTGAATTCTGTCTTTCCTTGGAAATTATAACATCCAGGTACCAGGATGTGTTAAAGAAAGTCAGTGTTATTTCTTGCACTGCACCAGTGTCGTTAACGTTACAATTTCCGTTCACTATAACATCGTCGGGTAGAGGCACGCGTGTCCTCTCAAGCTAAAATAAAAACACAAACACTAAATGATTGTTCAAATCATCATTTCTAAACAAAGATTACGGCGCAGAAAATTATATATAAATGAATAAAATTTAATATAAAAATACGAATATGTGTCGTGTGTTTAAACAGTTGAATTCTGCTTACGCAATGCAATTGCTTCGCATTTGTTTCGTTACGAAATTAACGAATAAGTGTTTATAGCATTAGGCCATAAAGCAAGGTAAGGTTATTTCTTATTAACATTTGGCAATCATGACAGATGCAAACTAACTGTTCCATCTGTCTTCTGGAATGGGATATCGAACGTCATATCTGCTTGGAGGACAATACACACTTCTTCCTTGTCTCTGACCACGTACTTATGCCGAGTATTTGGAGACTTCGTAGTACTCGGGGGCATACTTGCTGTTGTTTCTATCTCAGGTACTGTTGAAATGTCAGCTCGGGCGGAAGTTGTCGATTCATGCGGAGGTTTTGTTGTGGTTTCTGGTGTTGACCTTGTTGTTGTTTCTGTTTTAGGTTCTCTGGTCGGTCTCGTTTGTTCTGTCGTGAATTGTTGCGGTACCGATGTAGCACTCGAATGGGATTCAGTTGTAGTTTCAATATGCTTCTGTGTTGTCGGTTCCTGTGTCGATGTCGGTGGCGTCGTTGTTTCCGGTGTCCATTCGGTTGACATTTTCGAAGGGATTTTACTCGTACTGTTTCCATTTGTTGTACTTTCAGTTTGCAGTGTAAATGTTTCTGTAGAAGTGTTTGGTTCTGTTGAACTTTCAGGCTGAGGGGAAGTTGTTTTCAAAGGAGGCTCAGTTGTCGGTTTCGTTGAGAGAGTAGATGTAGTTAAATCTTGATAACATTCAGTTGCTAATGAAAACAAAAACGTGATATTACGGATACTATTCAAAATTTGTCATTTATATCCGCAGTATGTTATATCCATACAGCATTTTCACTTTAAACAAGAGCTGTTTGTAAAACACGTATGCCCCCCTTGATGCAAAAGTTGTACTATGAATGGAACAGTTTTTAAATCAAAAGTCAGTGTGAAATTCGTGAAAACGGCATCTGTAGAAATTGTAGAATAAAAGAACATAAAATAGTCATCTCCATAAAACAATAATAGAATTTAACATTGACTTTGACCCTAGTGAAAAAGTCACATTGGCTGTTTCAGGTGTGTTCTTTGGCAAAGACACTTGCTTAATACAGTTTGCTATAAAACAATTTAAAACAAAAAAAAGAAGTTGAAAAAAGTGGTTTTAGTAACTGTGACCTTGACCTAAATTTTTTATTTATTTTGCTTTAAACAATTTTATTGTAAAAAAAAAAAATAAAAAAACCCATCTGTTTTTAGTAACAGTAACCTTGATCCCCGCCCCCTCGAAAATTAAAAAAAATTATTGCTTAAAACAGTTAAAAAATTAAAAGAAAAAATATTTAAATATCTTCCTCTCCATGCTAGTTGCCTTCACATCAAGTTTCATTGCAATTGGTCACTCCTCACTCATGTTATTAAGTGGAAACCATTTTCTATTTTTAGTAACAGTGACCTTGACCTTGATCCTAGTGCCCCAAAATGCAATCCAAGCTTCCGCTCCCCGCAAACTACCTACTACATACCGACCGACCGGCATCTGCAAATCAATATACCCCTCTTCTTCGAAGTGGGCATAATAAAGAATGGGAAAATATCGACCCAGAAAATTTGTTCCTTAAATCCAGAATTACGCTATACCCAGAGTCGTTATATACGGAGTTTACTGTAGTAGTACATCGTCTTATCAAACAATTTGTTGATATGTAAATGGTTCCAAGTAGTTCGGTATTGGAGTTTACTGTATTAGTATTTAGAAAAGTATTATAAAGATTTAGACGTGACAAGGTATGAACGTAATACCTTACCTGGACTGAAGGTACTGCCTATGATATTGTATGCCTGTACGTGAAGATTTGTCATACTCATTGTCATGAAAAAATGGTCACCGCTTTCAAATGTCATTGTTTCCTCTGCCTTACAAAGGTATGACTTCGAGGAATCGTCTCCTATCGGTAACTGATGTACGCTGTTCAATTCAACCACGTCTGTTGTATTCAAACCTTTGAAATGCTTATTGGGCTGTAGTATAAATTGGCTTGCCATTAGTGTTGTGTCATTTTGTTGAAAGAAAGAGAGCTTCAAACGTTCACTTGACGGGAAAAGTTGAATCGATAATACAGATAGAGGTGCGAAAGGTCCACAATCGCTGGTGTTATCGACGTTGGCACCGGCTATTGTAAAGGGTTGGGCTTCCTAAACGGTTTAAATAGAATAAATTGTTTACTAGGTTAAACCTAGACTTCTTTCACTGATTCTTTGAGTTCTGATCAATACCCTTTGGCAGGCATAAATGTACATTGAATAAAATCAAATTTGATGTCCCTGATATGTAGTCAGTCATATAGATTCTTGTGAAGTATTAATTGTAGGGCAAATGGTCAAATTAGAAGTCTTTCCTTTTTTGTAAACAAAAACTCTGTACTCAATTATTTCAATTATCTGCACTTTTAAGTTTCAAAAGCAGAAAGAAATTCCAATACATTCATGATTTAGCTTAAGGGGGGGTCACTGGTGAGGTTTTGGATTTGTGCACTTCCGGAAATTTACATTTGTTATATTTCAAAAATGATGAGTTAACTGGAAAAAACAATTATGTAGAAGTAAACTTAGGCACAATACGAATATTTTAGTGTAAAAAAAATGGGGGGTGGTTTGGGGTAGGGGTACAAAAATAGTCATTTCTCAAAAACCATTTAAATTTTTTATTTAATTCAAACTGTATTACAAGAAGGATTGTTAGGATATAAAAAATAATCCATAACTAGTTCCTTTTACAGTTCCTTGTTATGCCGTCATATCTCAAAGCTCATTGAAATCTAAAAAACTCATTTTTTTCCCAGTTTTTGATGAATTTCTTTCTTATATGCACATTGACCCCCATTTTTTATTTTTGCATTCTAAATCAAAGGTTTTAATCAAACTGTAGGCAAAATATCTGAAAAACCTTGTTATTCCTTCACCATGAAATATTCATATATCAAAAATTGAAAAAATGAATTTTAGCAAAGTGGGTGGGGTAATAATAAGGGGCGTAATATTTATTCTGATGATGATAGAAATACCACTATCTCTAATTTTTCATTCTTAAGTATAACATACTACATTAGAAGAGATTAAAAATTGATACCCATTCTAGTACATACACCACATGCATAAACGTTTACAATACGAAAATTCAAGCTAATTTTGCATTAAGCACCTTTTTTGGTAGTTGATATTGCGAAAAAGTTAAGTCATTGACCCATCATTATTTTTTCAGAAATTAACTAGCAATATGTTAGTCTCCATAAAAAACAGGGTCAATGAAATTTCTTGTTATTCTGAATTCAGCAGTGATCCCCCTTAAACCATTTATTGATCTAAAGGCAACATAATACAGTTATACTTTGGTGAGTATCGAAATGAACTCCTTTATGTTTCTAAAGGTTATCCTGTCTGCAATAGTATACCTACAGATACATATTGAAATGTCAATATAGAAGGGAAAATATTGTTATTTAGTTTTGTTTCCTACCTCTTTGTTTCCTTCATCTGCGTGTGTAAGATTAAATGTGGCATCAATGTCCATCAAAATACATGCTAAGTCAGTGAGTGCGCTAACTACTTCAAAATGCACACACTTTGCTGAAAACGTTAATACTTTCTTGAAACATACAACAATGTAATGTTTGATCTCCGTTCAGATATCTTGACAATTTCCACAATTAAAAAATGAACAAAAGTTAGTATTATTATTATTGTTATTATCATTGTTATTATTATTTTTATAATTATTGTTATTATTGCTGTTGTTGTTGTCTCCAGTTACAACGGATGGATCATGAAAGAGAAGCTAAATTATGGTCGTGGCGCAGTGGTAGCGCGTTCGCCTCACGATCGAAAGGCTCCGGGTTCGATCAGTAGTATCCTTAGGCAAGACACAAATAATTCCACATTGCCTCTCTCTCTTCGAGGTTGATTCCATCTGGAATGAGTCTCGAGAGTGATTAATCTAAGTTGTAAGAACTTGTTTCGTAATCGAGAATAAATAAATTAGTAAAATGTTTTTTTAGAAATTATAGTCTGTATCCGTGACCGAGTGGTTAGAGTTGCTGACTTGAAAACACTGTAACCTCTCATAGATGAGGGTCATGGGTTCGAGCACTGCCACCGACCAGGTCATTTGATGTGAGAAAGTTGACAGTTTCTCACGGAGGATAGCAGTCTAGTACTGGTTCTTCTTAGAAAAGATGGTTAGGTAAACTGCCCGCCTGTTAAAATGACCAAACTACGGTTGGAATGGGCGTAAAACTCCTACAACAACAACAAGCTAGATTATAAGATGATTAATTTGAAATAAAGTAGTAATTATTATTCGTTTATCTTGATTTACTTAGTATTCTATAATACATGTGATTCTATTAAAAAGGTTTATATGCAAGCAGTAAGCGAGATGATTAAATGTACATACCAGAAATAATATTCCCAATCAAAACAAAACAAAGAGTAGTTAACTTCATTTTAGCAACAGCGGAGATCAGATGAAACAATACGTATTTTAACAATTATATCTATATGAAATATAGATAGAAGTCGGTTTACAATAAACACATATTAAAGTTACATGAAATATGTAATTTGTGATACATGTATATACAATTAACAAACAAGAAGGCCAGGATGGTCCTATATCGCTCACTTAAGTTCCACTGCCAATCCCGGACAACTTCAATGTCCGTGAAGTTAGCTGTCAGTTGCCAGTTGCCGGTTGCCAATTCAATGCCAATTCAATTGGCAACTGGCAACTGGCAGCCAACTTCACACTCTTGTTGCCAATTCGTCTTCACGTGCAAATATTAACAAAATCAAAATTGTTAAACCACGCGAATTGGCAACTGGCAACTGGCAGCCAGATGCCAATTCGATTTTTATATAAAATCTTAATAAAAGTTGAATTGGCAACTGGCATCTGGCAACTGGCAAATAGCCAATTCGTTTAACCTAACGTATTGGTAACTGGCAACTGACAGCCAGATGCCAATTCTACTTCTGTCAATAATTGTGAATAAAAAGCGAATTGGCAAATGGCAACTGGCAGCCAGATGCCAATTCGATTTTTATGTAAAAATCTTAATAAAAGTTGAATTGGCAAATGGCAACTGGCAACCAACTTCATATTCCAGATGCCAATTCAACTTTCACTTGCAAATAGCCAATTCGTTCAACCTAACGAATTGGCAACTGGCAATTGGCAGCCAGATGCCAATTCGATTTTTATGTAAAAATCTTAATAAAAGTTGAATTGGCAACTGGCAACTGGCAACCAGATGCCAATTCGTTCAACCTCGCGAATTGGCAACTGGCAACTGGCAGCAAGAGGCCAATTCTATTTTTATGTTAAAATCTTAATAAAAGTTGAATTGGCAACTGGCAACCAACTTCATATGCCAGATGCCAATTCAACTTTCACTTGCCAAAAACCAATTCGTTCAAACTCACGAATTGGCAACTGGCAGCCAGATGCCAATTCGATTTTTATGTAAAAATCTTAATAAAAGTTGAATTGGCAACTGGCAACTGGCAACCAGATGCCTATTCGATTTTTATGTAAAACTCTTAATAAAAGTTGAATTGGTAACTGGCAACCAACTTCATATTCCAGATGCCAATTCAACTTTCACTTGCAAATAGCCAATTCGTTCAACCTCACGAATTGGCAACTGGCAACTGGCAACTGGCAGCAATTAAAGTTGAATTGGCAACTGGCAACCAGATGCCAATTCGTTCAACCTTGGAAATTGGCAACTGGCAACCAGATGCCAATTCAACTTTTACTAAGATTTTTACATAAAAATCGAATTTGCATCTTGCTGCCAATTGCTAGTTGCCAATTCGCTTTTTATTCACAATTACTGCAAAACTCAAATTGGCATCTGGCTGCCAGTTGCCAGTTGCCAATTTGTAAGGTTGAACGAATTGGCTATTTGCAAGTGAAAGTTGAATTGGCATCTGGAATATGAAGTTGGTTGCCAGTTGCCAGTTGCCAATTCAACTTTTATTAAGATTTTTACATAAAAATCGAATTGGCATCTGGTTGCCAGTTACCAATTCAACTTTCATAAAAATCGAATTGGCATATGGCTGCCAGTTGCCAATTCGCGAGGTTGAACGAATTGGCATCTTGCTGCCAATTGTCAATGTGCTTTTTATTCACAATTACTGACAGAAGTCGAATTGGCATCTGGCTGCCAGTTGCCAGTTGCCAGTTGCCAATTCGTGAGGTTGAACGAATTGGCTATTTGCAAGTGAAAGTTGAATTGGCATCTGGAATATGAAGTTGGTTGCCAGTTGCCAATTCAACTTTTATTAAGAGTTTTACATAAAAATCGAATAGGCATCTGGTTGCCAGTTGCCAGTTGCCAATTCAACTTTTATTAAGATTTTTACATAAAAATCGAATTGGCATCTGGCTGCCAGTTGCCAGTTGCCAATTCGTGAGTTTGAACGAATTGGTTATTGGCAAGTGAAAGTTGAATTGGCATCTGGCATATGAAGTTGGTTGCCAGTTGCCAATTCAACTTTTATTAAGATTTTTACATAAAAATCGAATTGGCATCTGGCTGCCAGTTGCCAGTTGCCAATTCGCGAGGTTGAACGAATTGGCATCTGGTTGCCAGTTGCCAATTCAACTTTTATTAAGATTTTTACATAAAAATCGAATTGGCATCTGGCTGCCAATTGCCAGTTGTCAATTCGTTAGGTTGAACGAATTTGCTATTTGCAAGTGAAAGTTGAACTGGCATCTGGAATATGAAGTTGGTTGCCAGTTGCCAGTTGCCAATTCAACTTTTATGAAGAGTTTTACATAAAAATCGAATTGACATCTGGCTGCCAGTTGCCAGTTCGCGTGGTTTAACAATTTTTTTCTTAGTTAATATTTGCAAGTGAAGACGAATTGGCAACAAGAGTGTGAAGTTGGCTGCCAGTTGCCAGTTGCCAATTAAATTGGCATTGAATTGGCAACCGGCAACTGGCAACTGGCAGCTAACTTCACGCACATACAACTTCAAACCTTCAGGAGAGAAAAAAAACTTATCTGGAAAGAAGTGAATATGTTACCTTTTCTACAGAGATAGCGGAAAGTTACACCATCTCAATCAGGTACATTTTTACAGAATCAATATCTAAATAGCAGTTTTGATAGTTACTGTACATTAGGGCTTTTTAGAAGAATTTACTAAACAGATATTTAGAGAAATAATTATTAATGCTGGCAATCTTCGAAGAGAAATCAGTCAAGCTCTTTCGGCAGGCATATTTTCTCAAGACTGGGTAAAAGAGAAGTTACACGAGAATAATTCATACTATACCTTTTTGAAAATCTTAACTACTGCCACGACATTAAAATTTGGTTTCAAAATTATACATGATTTTTACAAACAATGAACAGGAAGAAACACAAGTGAGAGAAGATGAAGATACCAAAATAATAATATTGTATACATCAGTGATGATAATAAACTATACTGAAATTAAACAATAGTTTTCGTTATCATAGCAGTGATAAAACTATAAACTTCCGTTAAGTGAGATGTAACCTTGGTATAAATAATAGCTTTGTTTACCTAATGCTATAATGTATGCCAATGCATTCAATACTTATTCGCCCAATCATACCTCTTTAACCAGGTGCCCTTTGTTTGATAGTCATGTCAATCAGCTAGAAAGGTCCTAGATTTGTCAAGAACGGCTCCAACTGAGCTAGCAGCGTCACCAAAATGCTTCGTGACCTTAAATGGAACACCCTTCAGGAACGGTGTGATTAAACAAGAGCAACCATACTGTACAAGATCCCAAATAACTTAGTAGAAATAATTCCAAATCAACAACTCTTTATTGCCAAGTCCGTTAGGGCGGACAATCATCGCTACTATCATGTCTGGGCATAAACATCCATCTACCAAACCAGCTTCTTCTCGACTACTATCACCATTTGGAATACTCTGCCTCTGATCCGGGAAGGCTTCCAATCGGTCCAAGGCACTACAACCTATAACGACAGCAGGTGCTTAACCATCTTTTAACCAAATGTACGTAGAGAAACTTTTATCTTGGACACCTGTCAGTTCAGTCTACTCCGCATGTTTAAATAGTTTTAACCGATTAACACAATTTATGTATATACTCTTTACTGAATGATCCAATTACTTGAGATGATGATAATGATGTTGATGGAGATGTCGAGGACGACGACGACGACGACGACGATGATGATGATGATGTTGATGGAGATTTCGAGGACGACGACGACGACGATGATGATGATGATGATGATGATGATGATGATGGTGGTGGTGGTGGTGATGATGACGACAACGATGATGATGTGTATGATGACGATGACGACAATGATGACGACGACGATGACGGTCATGATGATCTCCTATTGTTTCATGCAACAGTGACTCCTGTAAGTAAGCTTTTATGTGGTATCCATAATCATGTCTTATATGTTACCGTACTTTTCTAATCAAGTGCTTCCTTTTCATTCAGAGAAGCAAGATGTATTGACTCAATATCTTCAACATGCGACTCATAATTTTTCTAAAGTTTTCTAGTATGTGGGACTGTCACAGCACACAAGTAAGCTCCGCCCTAAATCCCTTTTAATTGTTTAAATATTATCTAAGGTTATAGATCCATAAAAAAACTTGATCCTACTGTTTGGTAACGCTCCATTTCAATAAATGTAATAAAAACCTATAACATATACTTATTTGGGCTCCCTTGCAATAAAGTTGCTTATTCGTGCAACATAGACCTGCAATTTATACCAAAAAAAACAACATTGTTTTCTGAAGTAAAAATATTTTATCATGTGCCTATAAATACTACTCAAAGGTTTCTCCAGTATTTTTGCGCTACTTTTTCCCGATATGGTACAGACAGAAGTTACTGATCTTTGTTTTCGTGTGTACTGTCCCTTTAGTAATATGCACATGTCTTTTGTTAAACTTAGATGCTCTTCAATATTTAAGGAAACATATTTTACTTTTGAGTGATATACTGGATCATCACGATTTGACGTTCATATGCATAGTAGTCTAATCACGAGGGCCGAAGCCCCCACCCCACCGCAGCTAGAGAAAGACTTGTCCAAACTGGATCCTATTGTAAAAATCTAGATACATTTTAATAAATTGTTTGATATAAAACTGCTTGATTTGAATAAGTTTCATGACCTTCAGTCAAACCTGTATTGAAGACCATCTCTAAATAAAGACCACCTTGCGAATAAAGACCAACATGCATGATGCAATGCACTTTTCAGTTAAAGCAGACCTATCTGTGAATTAAGACCACCTGTCAACATAGACCGAGTCAGTAGTCTTTCTTCACAGGTTTGACTGTTTTTGACACTATAACCTAACAAATAAAGGTATGACGATAACCGCGGGTCCTACTGAGTACTAAACAAAAATAATTAATCATAATTTTTTTTTTAACATTAACGGACTCCCACTACGTCGTCGAATCCCATACTGCGAAGACAATTAATACACTTCATTTAGAATTATAATGTATACACAAACAACAGTGCCAAACTGTCTCTGAATACGACCGTCAGAGAGGTAAAACTCAGTACAAAATGTATCTGGCTGTTTGAATTATAGAGCGGACAAGGCTAATTCACCTGTTTCAACTATAGAGCGGACAAGGCTAATTTCATCATTTTTTGATAATCAAAAAGTGCCTTGGGCTATTTGGCTCGTTATCTAATTGGGCCTAGACATTATGCCCACAAATATTTTCACCAAGTTTGGTGAACTGTTCGATGTAGAGATCGACCAAGGCTAATTTGGCCAATTTTGAATAATTCAAGGGCCATCATCCAAAATTGCCTGGGGCGATTCGGCTGGTTATCGAACTTGGCCCAGACATAATGCCCACAAACATGTTCAGCAAGTTTGGTGAAGATCACATAAAACTGTACGACTTAGAGAGCAGACAATGTGTGAACGCCCTCCGCCGCAGGCGTTCACATCTTAAACGTGCCTTCGGGCGTATAAAAATAAAGGTCTGACCCTTGCGGCGGATCCTACTGAGTCCCTCATATAAAGTCACAGCTTCACTGTACTAAAGCAACATTAATTAATCATGAAATTCTTTTTCCAAAACGTGAACGGACTCCTGCTACGTCGTCGAATCCCAAACTGCGAAGATAATTAGTTCACTTCATTTAGAATAATGTATATGTAAAAAATACAACATTTTCCGCATAATCCTGTTAGGGTCGCTGACAGTATAACCTCTAATAGATTGAGGGCCATGAGTTCGAGCTCTGCTTCCAAACATGATTCTTTATGTGCGAAAGTAGGCAGTTTCTTATGGGAGATAGGGATCTATTGTAGTACTGAATCTTCTGAGTACTCTGCCTGGAATACGGGTGAAGCCGGCGTTAAACTAATACGTCAACAAGAACCTTTGAATAAAACGGTAAAACCAGCATGCGAGAAAAGATATAATTCTTGCATTATCCAATGAATTTACGCGCTGATAATGTAAAAGCGGGTGTAATATTACTCTCAATGAACTGTAGAACCAAGCTTTGTTTTAATAACCATCATATTATAGTTTGCTGCGATGAAACAGTGAACGAAAAGAAATAATGATTTCTATATTTGAAACAAAGGTGATAAACATAGGAGAAATACATGAGAACTGATAGATGTGTCTGGGTTTTGACACGCCTTTTCTATAATATAGGTACATACATGTATATCACCAGGGATTCAAGATTGGTGCCAAGTGTGTATAGATATATATTTTATACATTATCAGACGCAGACGGCATAAACAATGTCGGCTGCTAAGTTTTTTAAGCTGTTAGCTTTTGAAACATGATTCTGCAAAAGACTCATATGTAAAGAAATAGATTTGCCCGTATTGGAAGTCAAAATATCCCATTGTTAAATCTAGATATAACTGATTTAACATTATGTTGGATGTTTTCTATCTTTTCATAAAACAGCTAACCAAAAGAATTAAAAAAATAAAATAGATATGAAAAGCTAAGGACAAAACTCAGAAGATCATTAAAAAGCATCAAGAATATACAGTTCTTTTAGGATAAAGTGACAGTGACGCAACATACAATATTTTTGTGTAAATACAATTCGATGATGTAAATATTAATTATTTTCTTGCACGCATAATCTACCTTTTTATACACTGGATGTAAACTATTGTGTAGGCATATATCTATGACGTTACTGTCATGTTATCCTAAATGAACTTGTAGCATTACAAAAACATTTTCAACAGTATCTTCCTAATTTTTTTTAATTGACCTGTCTATCATAGGTACATCATTAAATATGGATAGAACCATTTGTATTCGAAAGGGTTTACTGACTTTAAGCAGCGAACGGTGTAGATCATGATCAGATCTACAGGTCATGGATTGTATGAAGGCAGAACAGTTGATCACCAACGAAGTTAGGATTTTTATTTCACTCAATACACATTACGTTTACAATAATGTTCAGTTATAAATAGCAAGTTTACTTTCTTAAACAATACATAACAATACAAAGAAATAATACTTTCGGCGAATGTTCATGTTTGTTTTATAATGTATATAATGGTAGTGCAGTGAATTTAGGTAAATGTAACAGTGATGTAAGTAATATGATACATAAAAC
The DNA here is from genome assembly GCA_022818135.1 of Saxidomus purpurata. Taxonomy (NCBI): domain Eukaryota; kingdom Metazoa; phylum Mollusca; class Bivalvia; order Venerida; family Veneridae; genus Saxidomus; species Saxidomus purpurata. The sequence continues at coordinate 992,114 of JAFMSR010000015.1, forward strand.
TTTACAACCATTGCTTTACTTGGTAAAGCCTGCGCTCAAAAGATGATTGAATTATTTAAAACATTCAGTATATTTACACAACAGTAGTTTACTATTCATCTGCGTCACTGCACAATTACCATAAATGTACTGTACTGCTCACTAAAAATGGTTTAATATCTGTACTAAATCGTACTTCCTTGCGGAAAAGTTAGGGCTGCAAATAGATCTATTACGGAAAACCGAAAATAGTTTAAGAAGAAAATATTCACATGGAATTTGATTATCAACTTAAAAAGCCAAAAGAAAATTTCTTTTTTTCATGTCTATCTCTTTAACCTTGTGTTCTTCCGCTATGCACTATAGTCTGAATTTGACTTTTCAGCTACGACCTTTATGTTTTCCTCGGATTTTACCGTTGTTTTACAATAAGCTAAAAGTACATTCACGGCTCAGTGCTCGAAACTGGACTATAGCTGACCACCAATGAGCTTAACAGTCATACAGAAGTTGTTTTTTCTTGACTGGTGTGTGCATGATTTCTTTTGTGTTTTAAACAGTACAAATGACTGCTATGGTCAGACGTTCTCGAGGTATATTTATCTTCTAGCATACAGAATGTTTTTTTCATTTGATTTCGGAATTTCTCTCCGGTGGCGCAATATAAAAAGAAGTTTATCGCGTGGTTAAGATACATGAATACTTCAGCGATTGTTCTTATCATCCTTCTCTGAGAAAGAAATTCAATCGTGTTGGATGATTCATCAGTCTCATGCCTCCAATAGTTCTGTAATACCATCACTGTTGCCATCGGTAGTGTGGTCACCAAGAAGGAAAACGAAACAGTCAAGAGCGTCACTGTCAGTTTTATGCTACCACGTGACATTTTCCCTTTTCTTTTACCCTTAAGCAGTTGGTTTCCATGCCTCCAAATTGTTGCTCGGATCGTTAGGACTATTATCAGCGTGTTAAAAATAACTAGAAGGAGGGATGGTGCCAATGCAAAAACAGAGGCGTCAATCCATGGCCAAATGTTTAAAATGAAATCACCAAAGCCTTCTTCCGCTTCACATTTTGTAGTGTTAAGAAGACCATTATTATTTTCATTTAACTTAACCGTCCAAATGAAATGTAAATTTATGGCCAGAACAGTAATAGCAAGTGATGCCATAACACGCTTAGCAATTTTGTGATTGCAGTATCTCGATGCCTGGTGTGGCTTACTGACAGCTATATATCGCATAACTGTGACCGCAACTATTAACCATGCAGAGAACTGACTGCTGCAATATGTCAGAAGAGTGACTGACTTACAGAGCCAGTTAGCTTCAAGTTGAATATCCACGCCACCAATATCTCCTAACCAACCCCTGAGGAGACCCACTAGTAGAACGATGCAATCGACAAAAGCCAAGACTGCAAGAAAGACGTTGGTTGTCTGCCTTACCATATTCTTATTCAGAAGAATACAAATGGAAAAAATGTTCCCAAATAAGCCCATTATCGCAATAATTGGTGGTACGTATTTCGAAACATAAGAAACTATTATCTCTGTCTGCAGTGTCTGCAGTTTGTCTTCGGTGTCGTTTTGCAAAAGCTGTTCAAACGCAAGGAAAAACCGACTCTGAAAATACAATATGAAAAATGATCATCTTACAAGACAGTACCAAATTGTCTTCAAAACCATTTAAATTAAAGTTTGTAAAGAATCAAAGTCGGACATAAATTCTCTGAAATTAAGAGACTACGTGTACTTGTTGAAATCATCAAACAAAAAAAGATGCTGTGTTTAACTGCACGTTAAAATAATCTCTTGTGTAACACCGGCATTTGCAACTAGCACATGTATAAATTGATTACTGTTTCAAGAACAAAAGTTTCTTACATTCTTTTAGTTTAACAGTAATAATGTAATACATAACTCGTAAGATCTTACTGGCCTGTTTTAGAACCTTTTCGTGATTTTATAGTTTGCTATTTACGAGTACATTTACGATAATAAATTTTAGTTATTTCGCTATATGAGAGTTGTAAGTATAAAAACAGTAACAGAAAACAGTTCAGTTTCTAATCAGAATTTTAAGAAAATATTAACTTTATGCAAAACAAGTAAAAGTTTGAAAAATGATTTGATATTTGGTAGTCATTTTTAAGCGAAGCAAGATATTTTCCAAATGCAAAGTTCCATCTTTCTGAACTGTTCTTGCAAGAAACATGGACAATACTAGAAAACGGTGTAAAAGAACAAATAAATCAAGCTGTATGAGTTTGTATAAATTAAGTCCAATACCTGTTCCTCTTGAGTGAGACTCATGTTCGAGCTGTTTAACCCGAGAAGAGAGATAAGTTGAGTCCAAGTCTCTGGAACTGATGACGGGCGTCCATGAATCACACTTAACCCCGTCATGGTTTTGTCGGCGTTACTAAAATGGATGAGTAAAATGCTTATTTGATCATTCTGATTTTACAAGATTTGTACAGATTCTATGATAAATCATATTACAAAAACAATGTTTGTGAAAGTATGTGTTTGTTCCAGCAGTAGGCTCTGAGAACAATACAGGATAGTAATAAAGCGCATAACAAAGTCACCGACCTTGACTGGAAACATCAGTGGTTAAGAGTTATCCCCCTTGTAAGATAAAGTCATTGTTTCTTATAGAATCCTAACTGACAAACAACGAGAAATATCCCTCTCCCTTCTGTAAACGTTACCCTCGCCCCCCCCCCCTCCCCTTTCCCCCACGTTACACCTTTAATATAAGATTATACTATTAGAATATTCAAATTTTGACATTTTGTCCTTTTCAACTGGCGTCAGTTCAAATCCCATTAGCACTTTCGATACCATAACAGATAATTTTTTTTAGGTAAACACTCGTATTTGTCGCTTCTCTATAAAACAAATTTAACAGTGTTTCTTAATTTTGGCAATTTTAGTGAAAAACAGAATACTGCACTATTATTATATACATGTATTTAAAGCAAATGCTCGATTATAAAAAGCAACGCTAGGAATGTTTTCCGAAGAAATTAATGGTCAATTTCGCCGGTACGGTATCTTTCTTGACAATATCAGAGCTACATGTTCTTCACGTCCAAGGTGTTAATGGGGCTTTAAGAAACTGAAAACACTTTAAAATTACAGTATATTGTCATGATTGTATAAATATACTAGATAAAAGTATTTGAACTACTGATGGAAGCCGATATTCTTAGCTAACGAAACGTTAGCAATAATCACCTTCCAAATGCATGTACACCGAATGAAGCATTTGATGTTGTATAATAATAAAAGATTCAGTCCCGAATTTTTTAACACTGAGAAATTTATTAACTCTTTTGTTTTCAAAATTCACAGCACTACATGTAACTTTAAACAATTAGGATGGTAAATAAATTGTTTATAGACTTACCTCTTTAAATAAAACTTTAAAGTTTGTCCAAGGCTCACTCATTCACAGCCATCTTCCGGTATGCAGACGGACACCGGGTGAATATTGTATAAATAAGATATACTGACGTACGTTCATTCGCAACATGGGCGGAGTCTTAGTACAAATACCTGACGATTAACCCAATTTATTTTTGAATAGCAGGGGTGTAACACGCTCACAATGTTATTTTGACGCAAAGTTGAACCTTAAAAAGTTAATGAGTTTGTTTCCTCGCTTACCATATTGAACGCAGTGCCTCTTTTAGCATCTATCAATGAAACGAACATCTACTAGCACCAGAAGAGAGCATTTTAGCTGAGGTTGTGTTGAGTCTCAGTCTACGCAACATCAGACCTTTGCTCTTGGCTCATAATCTTAAATTTCTGTTCAGAGTTATATTTTTTTTTAAAAGAGAATCGAGAAAATGCCGCAGCATATACATGTAGAGACAGATGTCAACATTTTAGATGTCTATTTGAGGTAAAGACAAATTAAAAACATTTACTGATTTAGGGAATACTTATCAACGGTGTCTTGGTTTAAAAAGTGTCTGTAACTTTGACCTTCATGTAAGTTTGTTTCTGTACCTAGCGAAAATCATTATCAAATTTCTGCTCATGATCCCCACTATACTCGCTATTAAGTCAGAACGGTAATTTAATTGAAACCAAATGTCAGCCAATTCATCACAGCAATTTGATTGGCTGAGTTACATGGCATCTTTCTACGGAAAAAGTAGAGCGATATCTCTACGGAAAATGCCGAGCGATATTCCGAGTATGCTGTTAAGGGAAGTAACCGCTGCAGATAAAGAACAAATGGATTCGTATATCTTGCATTTGTGCAAAGGCCGACTGTTGTATAATATATAAATAGAAACTGTTATAATGACACCAGCTGAAGCTACAGTGTAACCTGTGCAAATGGTCACCTGACTGAAGCAAACTATTCTTCGATTATAGATAATGTTTCCATTGAACGTAAAATGATAAATAAAAACAAATGTGAAGAACATCCTACACGTGTATTGAAAAATGCCCCATTTTAGCACAAATAATCAATATAGAGGCTTTCTGTAACAAATCGCTACCCAACCATTAATTGTACAACAACAACTTTACATACATTATTGAACGTTTTACGGTACTGTAAAATATCTTAAAACGCTGACGACTGGAATGTATAGCCCTTTATGTTAAGTAATGATACTTGCAAATATTCTATTATTTGTGCTTTCAAGTTATTTAATTTGACTCCCTAAAATTGTACAATTATGAGACTGAAATGAACTATATACATGTATATATATTGTGTTAGTTGGTACAAGTTCACGAGGCATGTTAGACTAATTTAAGGTAGTAGGTATGAGACCCCTAGATACATTTCCATAGACTTACATTGTAATGTTTTCTTCCGGTGCGACTTCCCAAAATCTCACTGACTGCTGAAATGAACTTTATTTTGTAGAATCATTCTAGTCCCACATAAAAATAACAAAATTTATACATGTGATCCAATACTTTATGCCAGTAATTTCGAGTTGAATGACACCACCCCCATTTTTGTGGCAGTTTTAGTGGTCACCAACCAAATATGTCAGTATTTACAAATACCAAATATTTTGATTATGTTTTATATCCAGATTTTTCTCATCATATTTCATTTGTAATCTATCATCCAGCGATTAATTCAAAAGAATTTTTCTTGTATGCATCCACTTACTTTCAGCCAGTCAGCAATCAAACACATAGTGTAGGGCCGCATGTTCCCTAGACAGGTGCATAGCATCACGATGCAAAATATACCTCCATATTGATGACCAGGTCGAGACGATTTCGTGTGTGCTGCTGAGTTTTGAAATAATTTGTCAAATTGCTTCAATATCAGTTGTCATATCTCTATAGTTTTCTTTGCAGAGTCGAAAATGTGAGTGGACAAGGAGCACAGTGTCTATTAAAATATATGCGTTTATGTGGTTGATACATCATATACTCTTCCTGCAATGGCATGTTATGTTACCCCACCCCCTTCCAAAAATATGAAATTTTGAAGAAATTTTGCCTTATTTGTCACTAAATAGTGTTCTAAAAAGCTGGATATAATAAAAAAATTACATCAAAAAGTACAATAGAATTAAGGCTGTAGATACGCATATCGTATAAACAGGCTTGTTAAGTAAAAACCAAAAAATAAACATCTAGATGGACGTTGAGGGTGCCCAAAATTAAGAGTAATCTACGTAGTATTTGAATTTCAAACACATGTACCATGAAATGTAAAGAACTGAATGCTTCTTAGGTGCAACTTTTTCATTAAAATATGAATTGTTACGGCTATGCATGAAATTTCAATTCAAATAGACGATAACTGACGCATGCATCCCTCTGACGCCAAAAAAGCGTAATTTTTTATACAATTTTTGAGTAATATTCGTATTTCTAAGACCGAAATTGCAAAAGCGACAAGAAATGATGCATATTTAACAAAATTCGCATTTAATTTAATGAAAAACAACAAATTAGCTACAAAAACTGAGCAGATTTTTTTCAAAATTGGGGTTTAAGGCATTTTTGTAATTAAAGGGAGATAGTTCAAAATCTATATTGCCCTTCCCTATGCGTTCCGAGATATTTTGTCACATTTTGTGATAAAAATTACGTCGATTTTTGTTAAATTACAATTCTAACACTGTTTTCACGCAATTTCATGGCGACTAGATCTATATAACACATTTTAATTACAACAGTATACTTGTTTGGTATGTTTTCAGCTCTAGAATCATAAGGTGACGAAAATCATTTACTAAAACAGTAGCCATTTAGGTGATATTTACCCGTCTAGTTTCAGTCACAGGTCTAAATAACACAATTTCACCAATAAAATCACAGTACGTACCAAAACCCGAGCATAAACAGCTCAGGAATACACTTTGTAAATTATCATTTATGAATTATATACCACATTTCACGCTTCTATTGACAACATGTTATCTGCCCTTGCACATTTCTTTTCAGCATTTTCTCCACTGCTGGTACAGCCATTACAGCCGCTAACAACAGTCACTACAACCACTAACAACAGTCATTACAACCACTAACAACAGTCACTACAACCACTTACAACAGTCACTACAACCACTAACAACAGTCACTACAACCACTTACAACAGTCACTACAACCACTAACACCAGTCACTACAACCACTTACAACAGTCACTACAACCACTAACAACAGTCATTACAACCACTTACAACAGCCACTACAACCACTAACAATAGCCATTACTGCCGCTAACAACAGCAACTAATAACAGTCATTACAGCCACTTACAATAGTCACTACAACAACCACTAACAACAGTCACTACAACAACCACTAACAACAGTCACTACAAACACTTACAACAGTCACTACAAACACTAACAACAGTCACTACAACCACTTACAACAGTCACTACAACAACCATTTACAACAGTCACTATAACAACCACTAACAACAGTCACTACAACAACTAACAACAGTCACTACAACCACTTACAACAGTCACTACAACCACTTACAACAGTCACTACAACAACCACTAACAACAGTCACTACAACAACCACTAACAACAGTCATTACAACCACTTACAACAGTCACTACAACCACTAACAACAGTCACTACAACCACTTACAACAGTCACTACAACAACCATTTACAACAGTCACTACAACCACTTACAACAGTCACTACAATCACTTACAACAGTCACTACAACCACTAACAACAGTCATTACAACCACTTACAACAGCCACTACAACCACTAACAATAGCCATTACTGCCGCTAACAACAGCAACTAATAACAGTCATTACAGCCACTTACAATAGTCACTACAACAACCACTAACAACAGTCACTACAACAACCACTAACAACAGTCACTACAAACACTTACAACAGTCACTACAACCACTAACAACAGTCACTACAACCACTTACAACAGTCACTACAACAACTATTTACAACAGTCACTATAACAACCACTAACAATAGTCACTACAACCACTTACAACAGTCACTACAACAACCATTTACAACAGTCACTACAACAACCACTAACAACAGTCGCTACAACCACTTACAACAATCACTACAACAACCACTAACAACAGTCACTACAACCACTAACAGCAGCCACTACAGCCACTAACAACAGTCACTACAACCACTTACAACAGTCACTACAACCACTTACAACAGTCACTACAACCATTTACAACAGTCACTACAACCAATTACAACAGTCACTACAATCACTTACAACAGTCACTACAACCACTAACAACAGTCATTACAACCACTTACAACAGCCACTACAACCACTAACAATAGCCATTACTGCCGCTAACAACAGCAACTAATAACAGTCATTACAGCCATTTACAATAGTCACTACAACAACCACTAACAACAGTCACTACAACAACCACTAACAACAGTCACTACAAACACTTACAACAGTCACTACAACCACTAACAACAGTCACTACAACCACTTACAACAGTCACTACAACAACTATTTACAACAGTCACTATAACAACCGCTAACAATAGTCACTACAACCACTTACAACAGTCACTACAACAACCATTTACAACAGTCACTACAACCACTAACAATAGCCATTACAGCCGCTAACAACAGCAACTTAAAACAGTCATTACAGCCACTTACAACAGTCACTACAACAACCACTAACAACAGTCACTACAACAACCACTAACAACAGTCACTACAACCACTAACAACAGTCACTACAACCACTTACAACAGTCACTACAACAACCATTTATAACAGTCACTACAACAACCACTAACAACAGTCACTACAACCACTAACAACTGCCACTACAACCACTAACAACAGTCACTACAACCACTAACAACAGTCACTCGACCACTTACAACAGTCACTATAACCATTTACAACAGCCACTACAACCACTAGCAAAAGAAGACGGTTTTAAGTAGCCATTACAACCACTAACAACAGCCTTTACAACCATTTACAACAGGCGCTACAACCACTAACAATAGTCAGTACAACCATCCACAACAGCCACATCAACCACCAGCAAAAGTAGACGATTTTAAGCAGCCATTAAAACACACACAACAGCCACTATAACCACTAACAACAATCACTTCAACCACTAACAGTAACTACAACCATTTACAACAGTCACTACAACCATTTACAGCAGTCACTACAATCCTTTACAACAGTCACTACAACCATTTACAACAGTCACTACAACCAATAACAACAGACACTATAACCACTAACAACAGCCACTGCAACCACTAACAACAGTCACTGTCACCTTTTACAACAGTCACTACAACCATTTACAACAGTCACTACAACCATTTACAACAGTCACTTCAACCATTTACAACAGTCACTACAACCACTAACAACAGTCATAACAACCATTTACAACAGCCAATTCAACCAATAACAACAGTCACTACAACTACCAGCAAAAGTAGACTGTTTTAAGCGGCTTTTAACTAGATGTACAGAGGTAAACTTTTATTTTGGACATCTGTCGGTCCAGTCTACTGCGCATGTGTAAATAGTTTTAACCGATTGCGAATATACTCTTTACGGATTGAGGAAATTACTGGAGATGATGATGATGATGATGATGATGATGATGATAGTTGTGGTGATGATAACGACGACGATGATGATGATGTCGAGTGTTGATGATGATAATGATCTCCTATTGTTTCGTGCAAAAGTGACTACTGTAAGAAAGCTGATATGTGGTATCCATAATGATGTCTTACATGTAACCGTGCTTTCTATTCCAACTGCGAGTATACGTTTTACAGGTTGAGGCAATTACTGGAGATGATGATGATGATGAGGACGATGATGACAATGATGAGAAAAATGATGATGATGAGATAAATGATGATGATGATTGTGACGACGATGATGTGATAAATGCTGATGATGATGCTGATGATGATTAAAGATGATAGATGATGATGACGATGATTAGATAAATAATGATGATGATAATGATGATGGTGCTGATGCTGATGATGATATATGATGATGATGGTGGCGATGATGATGATGCTCACTTATTATTTCATGTAACAGTGACTTCTGTAAGCCATTATGTGGTATCCATGTCTTATATATTACCGTACTTGTCCTTCTTTGTCATTCAGAGATAGTATATTGACTCGATATCTTCAACATGCGACCCATAATTTTCCAGTAATAGTGTGAGTTGGTATGTGACATCATACAAATAAACTCCGCCCTAAATCTCTTAATGTTTCAAAAATTATCTAAACGCGGGACAAACTGAACGGTTATAGATCCATAAACAAACTTGATATTACCGTTTGTTAACGTTCCATTTCAATAAATTTGTTTATTCCTGTAATAAAGACCTATAGCATATAGACCTGCAATTTATATAAAAAAAACATTGTTTTCTTAAGTACACATATTTTATCATGTACCTATAAATATTACTAAAACGTTTCTCCAGTATTTCCCCATATGGTATGTACGGACAAAAGTTACTGACCTTCGCTTTCGTGTATACTGTCCCTTTTGTAAAATGCACGTGTCTTTCGTTGCACTTAGATGCACTTCAATATTTTTGGTAACAAATTTTACTTTTGAGTGATATACTGGATCATATATCACGATTTAGTGTTTGACCCCATTTGCCAACCAATCGAATCGCTCAGATTTTCAACTAAACGTTTTCCTTTTATTATTTCATTAAAACCACGTACTGAAATCACTTAATTTATTAAGAGTTTGCACTAAATAGAAAGCACTTTAGCTCCGCCCACAATCACAGACCTATATACACGTAGGTCCGTGCCACAATACATGTCGGTGGCTATGCAAAATATCAAATGAGGTTAAAGACTAAGTAAGTTAGAATTTTTATTAAGTCAAATTTTAACAGATAAGAAACCCCGGTCGCTCGCTCCTGCTCGCTCCTGCTCGCTCCCGCTCGCTCCCTTTAGGGTTTCTTAATTGTTAAAATTTGAATTAATAAACTCTAACTTATACTTGGAGTTCATATGCGTAGTAGTTTAATCATGAGTGTCGAAGCCCCAACCCTACCGTAGTTAGAGACAAAGACTTGTCCAAACTGGATCCTATTGTCAATATCTAGATACATTTGCAAAAATTGTTTGACATAAAACGGCTTGATTTGAATAATCTTCATGAATAAAGACCACCTCTGAATAAAGACCACCTTAAGAATAAAGACCAAAATGCATGATTCAATGCACTTTTCGGTTAAATCATAATCATCTGTGAATTTAGACCACCTGTCAACAAAGACCGAGTCAGTAGTCTTTCTTCACAGGTTTAACTGTTATAGACACTATAACATAAAAAATAAAGGAATGACGCCTACCGCGGGTCCTACTGAGTACTTAGCAAAAATAATAAATCATAAAATTATTTTTTTAACGTTAAAGAACTACTGATACGTCGTCGAATCCCATTATGCGTTTAGTACAAATAGTAAATGTCATTTAGAGTATTGTATACACTAACAACAGTGCCAAATTGTCTCAAAATACGCCCGTCAGAGAGACATATCTCAGTATCTGGCAGTTCAAAGGTTTTGTTAAATCTGTTTGAATTATAGAGCAGACAAGGCTAATTCACCTGTTTGAACAATTGTCGGACAAGGATAATTTCATCATTTTTCGATAACTCAAGGGTCATGATCAAAAAGTGCCTTGGGCTATTTGGCTCGTTATCTAATTGGGCCAATGCATTATGCCCACAAATATGTTCACCAAGGTTGGTGAACTGTTCGATGTAGAGAGCGACCAAGGCTAATTTGGCCAATTTTGAATAATTCAAGGGCCATAATCCAAAAGTGCCTGCAATTTGGCTGGTTATCGAACTTGGCCAAGACATAATGCACAGAAACATGTTCAGCAAGTTTGATGAAGATCACATAAAAACTGTACGACTTAGAGAGCAGACAATGTGCGAACTCCCTCGCCGCAGGCGTTCACATTTTAAATGTCCCTTCGGGCGTATGAAAATAAAGGTCTGACGTTTGCAGCGGATTCTACTGAGTCACTCGTGTAAAGTCACAGCTTCACTGTACTAAAGCAAAATTAATTAATCATTAAATTCTTTTTTTTAAAACGTGAACGGACTCCCGCTACGTTGTCGACTCCCATGCTACGAAGACAATTAGTACACTTCATTTAGAAAAAATGTTAGAGTTGTGACAGTGTAACTTCTCATAGATTGAGGGCCGTGAGTTCGGGTTCAGCTACCAAACACGTCTTTTTATGTGTGAAAGTTGTGGATATGGATCTTCTGTAGTACTGGTTCTTCCCAGGATCGATGGTTAGGTAATCTGTCGGAAATACGGTTGAAGCCGGCGTTAAACTCATACGACAACAATAACCTTTGAATAAAACGGTAAGATCATGCATGCTAGAAAAGATATAATTACCGCATTATTCAAGGAATTTATGCGTTGATAATATGAGAGCGAGTGCCACATTATTCTTACTGAACTGAAGAATCCAACTGCAAAGTTCAGCTGCTTTTTTTAAAAATAAGTATCATATCATAGTTTGCTCCGATGAAACAGCGAGCTTAAAAAATAATGATTTCAATATTTGAAACAAAGGTGATGAACATGTAGAAGAAATACATGAGAACTGACGGATGCACCTGGGTTTTGACAGGCCTTTTCTACAACATAGGTACATACATGTACATGTATATCACCATTGATTCTTTTATCATTAACAATTTTGTGCCTAAGCAGCTGGCGGTGTAGAACATGAACGGACTGCAGGTCATGGATTGTATGAAGGCAGCAGAGTTTATCACCACCAAAGTTAGGAGTTTTATTACACTCAATACACATTACGTTTACAATAATGTCCAGGTATAAATAGCAACTTTACTTCACTTAACAATACATAACAATACAAAGAAATAATACTTTCGGCGAATGTTCATGTTTATTTTATTATGTATATAACGGCAGAACAGTCAATTTAGGTCAATGTGAAAGTGATGAAAGATATATGCATACAAACAAATTAACAAACATTGCTTTACAAGGTAAATCATGCGCTCAAAAGAAGATTAATTTAAACATTGAATTGTTTAAAATATTGAGTATATTAACACAACAGTAGTTTACTATTCATCTGCGTCACTGCACAATTACCATAAATGTATGTACTGCTCACTAAAAGTGGTTTAATATCTGTACTAAATTGTGCTTCCTTGCGAAAAAGTTAGGGCTGCAAATAGATCTATTACGGAAAACCTAAAACTAATTTAAGAAGAAAATATTCTCATGGAATTTGATTGTCAACTTTAAAAGCCAAAAGAAAATAATTATTAACTATTCATCTTCAGTCATGTCTGTCTCTATAACTTTGTGTTCTTCCGCTATGCACTATAGTCTGCATTTGACTTTTCAGCTACGACCTTTACAGTTTCCTCGGATTTTACCGCTGTTTTACAATAAGCTCGAAATTGGTCTAAAGCTGACTACCTATGAGCTTTACAGTCATACAGAAGTTGTTGTTCCTTGACTGGTGTGAACATGACTTCTCTTTTGTGTTTTAAACAGTACAAATGACTGCTATGGTCGGACGTTCTCGAGGTATATGTATCTTTTCGCATACAGAATGTTTTTCTCATTTGATTTCGGAATTTCTCTCCGGTAGCGCAATATAAAAAGAAGTTTATCGCGTGGTTTAGATACATAAATACTTCAGCAATTGTTCTTATCATCCTTCTCTGAGAATGAAATTCAATCGTGTTGGATGATTCATCAGTCTCATGCCTCCAATAGTTCTGTAATACCATCACTGTTGCCATGGGTAGTGTGGTCACCAAGAATGAAAACGAAACAGTCAAGAGCGTCACTGTCAGTTTTATGCTACCACGTGACATTTTTCCTTTTCTTTTACCCTTCAGCTGTTGGTTTCCATGCCTCCAAATTGTTGCTCGGATCGTTAGGACTATTATCAGCGTGTTAAAGATAACTAGAAGGAGGGATGGTGCCAATGCAAAAACAGAGGCGTCAATCCATGGCCAAATGTTTAAAATGAAATCCCCAAAGCCTTCTTCCGCTTCACATTTTGTAGTGTCAAGGAGTCCAGTATTATTTTCATTTAACTTAACCGTCCAAATGAAATGTAAATTTATGGCAAGAACAGTAATAGCAAGTGATGCTATAACACGCTTAGCAATTTTGTGATTGCAGTATCTCGATGCCTGGTGTGGCTTACTGACAGCTATATATCGCATAACTGTGACCGCAACTATTAACCATGCAGAGAACTGACTGCTGCAATATGTCAGAAGAGTGACTGACTTACAGAGCCAGTTAGCTTCAAGCTGAATATCCACGCCACTAATATCTCCTAACCAACCCCTGAGGAGACCCACTAGTAGAACGATGCAATCGACAAAAGCCAAGACTGCAAGAAAGACGTTGGTTGTCTGCCTTACCATATTTCTATTCAGAAGAATACAAATGGAAAAAATGTTCCCAAATAAGCCCACTATCGCAATAATTGGTGGTACGTATTTCGAAACATAAGAAACTATTATCTCTGTCTGCAGTGTCTGCAGTTTGTCTTCGGTATCGTTTTGCAAAAGCTGTTCAAACGCAAGGAAAAACCGACTCTGAAAATACAATATGAAAAATGACCATTTTACAAGACAGTACCAAATTGTCTTCAAAACATCGAAAACATTCAAATTAAAGTTTGTAAAGAATCAAAGTCGGACATAAATTCTGTGAAATTATGAGACAACGTGTACTTGTTGAAATCATCAAACAAAAATAGATGCTGTGTTTAACTGCACGTTAAAATAATCTATTTTGTAACTGCAACAACTTAACTAGCACATGTATAAATTGATTACTTTTTCAAGAACAAAAGTTTCTAAAATTCTTTTAGTTTAACCGTAATAATGTAATACATAATTCATAAGATCTTACTGGCCTGTTTTAGAACCTTTTTGTGATTTTATAGTTTGCTATTTACGAGTACATTTACGATAATAAATTTTAGTTATTTCGCTATATGAGAGTTTTAAGTATAAAAACAGTAACAGTTCAGTTTCTAATCAGAAATTTTAAGAATTTTCGGAATCTATTACTTATAAGAAAACATTAAATTTATGCAAAACAAGTAGAAGTTTGAAAAATGATTTGATATTTGGTAGTCATTTCTAAGCGAAGCAAGATATTTTCCAAATGCAAAGTTCCATCTTTCTGAACTGTTCTTGCAAGAAACATAGACAATACTAGAAAACGGTGTAAAAGAACAAATACATCAAGCTGTATGAGTTTGTATAAATTAAGTCCAATACCTGTTCCTCTTGAGTGAAACTCATGTTCGAGCTGTTTAACCCGAGAAGAGAGATAAGTTGAGTCCAAGTCTCTGGAACTGATGACGGGCGTCCAGGAATCACACTTAACCCCGTCATGGTTTTGTCGGCGATACTAAAATGGATGAGTAAAATGCTCTTTTGATAATTCTGATTTTACAAGATTTGTACCGATTCTATGATAAATTAAATTACAAAAACAATGTTTGTGAAAGTATGTGTTTGTTCCAGCAGTAGGCTCTGAGAACAACACAGGATAGTAATAAAGCGCATAACAAAGTCACCGACCTTAACTGGAAACATTAGTGGTTAAGAGTTATCCCCCTTGTAAAATAAAGTCATTGTTTCTGATAGAAACCTAACTGACAAACAAAGAGATATAGCCCTCTCCCCTCTGTAAACGTTACCCTCGCACCCCCTACCCCTGTCCACGTTACACCTTTAGTAAAAGATTATAGAATATTCAAATTTTGACATTTGGTCCCTTCAACTGGCGTTAGTTCAAATCCCATCAGCACTTTAGATGCCCATAAATAGACAAAACATTTTTGAGGTAAACACTCGTATTTTTGTCGCTTCTCTCTATATTTTTTTTTAAACAGTGTTTCTTAATTTTTGCAATTAAAAAAAAGAAAACTGCAATATACATATATTAAAAGCAAATGCTCGATAAAAAAAAGCAACACTAGGAATGTTTTCCGAAGAAATTAATGGTCAATTTCGGCGGTACGGTATCTTTCTTGACAATGTAAGAGCTACATGTTCTTTACGTCCAAGGTGTCAATGGGGCTTTAAGTAACTGAAAACAAGCAATAATCACCTTCCAAATGCATGTACACCAAATGAAGCATTTGATGTTAAAAGATTCAGTCCCGAATTGTTTAACAGTGAGAAATTTACTAATTCTTTTGTTTTCAAAATTCACAGCACTACATGTAACTTTAACAATAAGGATGGTAAATAAATTGTTTAAACTTACCTCTTTAAATAAAACTTTAAAGTTTGTCCAAGTCTCACTATTTCATGTAGCACCGTACACTCACAGCAATATTCCGGTATGCAGACGGACACCGGGTGAATATTGTATAAATAAGATATAATGACGTACGTTCATTCGCAACATGGGCGGAGTCTTAGTACATAAACCAATTTATTTTTGAATAGCAGGGGTGTAACACGCTCACAATGGTATTTTGACGCAAAGTTGAACCTTAAAAAGTTAATGAGTTTGTTTCCTCGCTTACCATATTGAACGCAGTGCCTCTTTTAGCATCTATCAATAAAACGAACATCTACTAGCACCGGAAGAGAGCATTTTAGCTGAGGTTGTGTTGAGTCTCAGTCTACGCCACATCAGACCTTTGCTCTTGGCTCATAATCTTAAATTTGTGTTCAGAGTTTTATATTTCGAGAAAATACCGCAGCATATACATGTAGAGACAGATGTCAAAATTTTAGATGTCTATTTGAGGTAAAGACAAAAAAAAACGTTTACTGGTTCCCATTTGCGTTTTTAGGGAATACTAATCAACAGTGTCGTTGGTTTAAAAAGTGTCTGTAACTTTGACCTTCATAGAAGTCTGTTTTTGTACCTAGCGAAAAATCATTATCAAATTTCTGCTCATGGTCTCCACTATACTAGTATTAAGTCAGAACGGTAATCTAATTGAAACCAAATGCCAGTCAACTCATCCCAGCAATTTGATTGGCTGAGTTCCATGGCCTATCTCTACGGAAAAAGTAGAGCGATATCTCTACGGAAAATGCCGAGCGATGTAAAATGTATTGTGATATCTTGCATCTGTGCGAAGGTCGACTGTTGTTTGTTTTGGCGTCCTTTTACAATTATGATATCTTACAAAATGATTTATTCATATGACATTTCACATTTAATATATAAATAGAAACTGTTATAATGACACCAGTAGGTAGACAGCAAAAGAAGCTACAGTGTAACCTGTGCAAATGGTCACCTGATTGAAGCAAACTATTCTTCGATTATAAATAATGTGTCCATTGAACGTAAAATGATAAATAAAAACAATTTCAAAAACATCTTACACTTGTGTATTGAAAAATGCCTCATTTTAGCATAAATAATCAACATATAGGCTTTCTGTAACAAATCGCTATCCACCCATTACAACAACAATTTTACATTATTGAACGTTTTACGGTACTGTAAAATATCTTAAAAAGTTGATGACTGGAATGTATAGCCCTTCATGTTAAATAATGATACTTGCAAATATTCTATTATTTGTGCTTTTGAAGTTATTAAATAGACAACTCCCTAAAATTGTACAATGATGATACTGAAATAAACTATATACATGTTTATATATTGTGTTAGTTGGTACAGGTTCACGAGGCACGGTAGACGAACTTCTACATATATTGTGTCACTGACACCTCGCGCGAGGAAGCAAATGGAATTTGTCTATGCATAAAAACTAATAATATTTTAAGAAACGAGTTTGTGTATCACATGTTTGCGTACCAGAAGTAGTGTTTACATTGTGTTGTACTTCCTGTACAGCTTGCCCAAGAACTTAGTGTTTAAGAGAAGACGAGTTGACTGGCTCACTATTTGGGGTTTTTATTCTTTTGGAGTAATCAAGTACACGTTAAGTGTTTAAGAAAATGGGTGTTCACTGGCTCATTATTTGGGGACAATTAAGTACAGGTTATATTCGGGTGGGCGGGTGTTGGGGGGGGGGGGGGGGTAATCAAGTAAAGATTTTACTATCGGGAACAGTCAAGAATACGTTTTACTGTTTTAGGGCAATTAAGTACAGGCGGATTTACTATTTCTGAACGATTAAGTGAACAGGTTTTACTATTTGCAAGCAACCAAGTACATATTTTACTATAAGGGGTCTAACAAGTACATGTTTGCAGGTTTTACTGAATGGGCAGTCAAGTACAGGCTTTACTATAAAAGGGGCAGTCAAATACAGGCTTTACTATAAAAGGGACAGTCAAGTACAGGCTTTACTATAAAAGGGGCAATCAAGTACAGGTTTTACTATAAAAGGGGCAATCAAGTACAGGCTTTACTATAAAAGGGGCAATCAAGTACAGGTTTTACTATAAAAGGGGCAGTCAAGTACAGGCTTTACTATAAAAGGGGCAATCAAGTACAGGTTTTACTATAAAAGGGGCAATCAAGTACAGGCTTTACTATAAAAGGGGCAATCAAGTACAGGTTTTACTATAAAAGGGGCAATCAAGTACAGGTTTTACTATAAAAGGGGCAATCAAGTACAGGTTTTACTATAAAAGAGGCAGTCAAGTACAGGCTTTACTATAAAAGGGGCAATCAAGTACAGGCTTT
Source organism: Saxidomus purpurata (assembly GCA_022818135.1). Lineage (NCBI taxonomy): Eukaryota > Metazoa > Mollusca > Bivalvia > Venerida > Veneridae > Saxidomus > Saxidomus purpurata. Next base: position 1,010,316 of record JAFMSR010000015.1, read on the forward strand.
ACTATAAAAGGGGCAGTCAAGTACATTCTTTACTATAAAAAGGGGCAATCAAGTACAGGATTTACTATAAAAGGGGCAATCAAGTTTAGGTTTTACTATAAAAGGGGCAATCAAGTACAGGCTTTACTATAAAGGGGTATAGATCAAGGTAGAAAGAGTGTTTTCAATTTGAATGCTAGAAGAACATATTCGCTTCTTGCGATACTAGTATAAAATTCACAATGTATTTAATGGGTTAATTCATTGTATAATAATTCATATATACATCATCGCTATCACAAAAGCACATATCAAGAAACTGTATGCCAAATTATTTACATGAGAAATCAGTTGAATTAATATGTAAATAAGATAAATAACACATTTAACATTGCAACAAGATATAACTACCGTTAATAATTACTACAGTGTGTACAACTAATTTAAGATAATGTGACAGTGATATTTATTGCTATAGTTAACAACCATTGCATAAAAATGTAAATCACGAGTGCGAGAAAAGGTGTAATCTTTTCCCAATAATTCTACACAGCAATATTTGATTCTTCTTCTATGTCACTGTCACATTATCCTAGATGGACTATATAACTATAGATAAACGAAACAAAATTTACCGTGATATACACGTTCTCCTCTGTGTTTATCGCTATAGTTCAATACAGTAAAAGTTCGAACATGGTTTGCTGCAATAGTTTTTACCTATGCAATGTACTACTTATAATTCATCATACAATATTAGTTGATCGCAAATGACACGCAGTAAAATTCCTTCGGTCAATACTTCATTTTAGGCAGGATTTATTAGATGACTTGTTTTAAGCAAATAAATGACTGTGTGTTTCGGGTCTCCAAATAGACCTTTAACTTTACATACTACCGACCTCAGTTTGTGTTATAATAAAATGACCAAAGGAACAATGTTCAAGTGTTTTAGAGCAGAAAAAGGCAATATAAAGAAATTGACAAATTCTGTCGACCGATCTTATATTACACGTATAGTATACATATTTGGCGATGAGACCGGAAGCATATACATGTATAATGTTTTGCCTTACACAAACGAAATTAGTCATATAGCGTATAAGCCTCGAAACATTTCTAGAACTTACATTTTCGAGACAATCTTGCAACAGCTGTGCTATAGCCGCTAGATGAAATATTACACCAGGGAGTCACATTTTATTCACTGCGGTTACCATTGACAATGCATGTTTCATCTACAAAACATCCTCTTTAAACAGATCAGAACTGAATTTTATTTACAAATTGGCTTGAACTTAGCACTTCATCGTCATTTATAGTGTGAAAGTAAAACAACAAGGACTTTATGTTTGAACAATTAACTATTTTGGTACTCGTTGGTAACATACGTGTGTAAACGTAGACAGTTTGAATTGTTTTGGTCTCTACAGCGAAGACCTGTACAGGTATCCGTGTTTTTAAAGTTGTAAGCATGTAAGCAATGGTCGCTCACCTATTGGTACTGTTTTAAGTGCACCAATAGTAAATAAAATTTTAGTACTTTTACTCGTGTATAGTAATGTTACATTTTACTAATAAGAAAGTATGTGCGGTACCAGTTAAGACACTTTCACTGTATGCTAATATTATAGTATGCGTATCAACTTTAAAAACGTCTCTCTAATTTAAAGATATGTTAGACAGATTTCGTGTCTTTTACAGAAGTTGATGTTGAACATTAAAGTCCCATTAACACTTTAAATACTCGTGTATTAAGTAACAAATTACCTGATATTGTGTTCTATTTATAGCCTAAAATAATTTGGACGTAAACATTTCTTTCATGTGCTGATGGGACTTTAACTAGATCTACAGTAGAACGTGTGAAAGCTGTCACCTGGATTCATCTACAATAAATGCATGTGTATCTATGTATCTATGTATGTATAGTTGTAATATTGTATTGGGTGTTCAAACCGTACTTCTGTCATTTTACAGGCGGATAGTTTACCTAACCATTCCTCCGTAAGAAACTACCAATTTTCTCACATTGAGAGACATTGTCGGTAGCAGGGCTCGAACCCATGACCCTCAATCTACAGTGATTTCAGCGACTTTAACAACTCGGCCACAGAGGCGTACTTATGTATCCCATTATGCAATTCACATCCTATAAATCTTTACCAGAGAACAGCTTTATTTGTCAACCAATGACATCGCCGTATTTCTACCCATTTCCTTCGTTCTAAATCCCCTAGAACGAATATAAGCCTGTACTAGGTTTAAATCAAATCATATTATTACTTCCCTACGTCAGCTACAACGCGCGCGATCGATCAATTAGAAGAAATACATGACAATAAACATTCCTACTAAGTATGCTAGTTTGATCCGTGCCTTTATAGAAAATAGAAAGTCCCCTGTCGCTACGCTTCCGTCAATCTTTCGATCGTTTTAAGTTTAGGTGAACACTAATATACACATACGCATCATTCTGCTTAAAATGATAATCTTTATGCAATGACCATCCTTTGGATGGCTGCTTTAGTCGTGAAATTTGTTAGAAAACGCACTAAAAAAGCAACTTCATATTTGCAAAGGGGTAAACTATCAACACATTTAAGAGGCACACCCAAAAATTGGAAGCAATTTTGAATAACATAAAAAGGAAGTAATACCATTACCTGAAAGACTGTCCACAAACTTCAAAGTTTCAGCTCAAAGTTTTAGCTAAAACTTGCAGTCATATAACCGGTAAAACTAGGGAAATAAGGCCTGTTGTCGTTAATCCTTCATTCTAACACGATCCGCAACTTTTCGTATAAAAATATAGAGAAAAGGACCCGTACATTATTTTACTATAAAATACATCACATTTTCCACAAGCAACACGTGCAGTAAATGACGCAAACGTCGTTCGGATGCGCCGCACTCGTGAGTTACTTACTACGCATTCGAACTCCTGACTGTATTTTATTCAAAGATTAAATGCAGGGACACATTTATTATTTCTTAATTATGAGTTGTATTACAGCTTTTGGGTGGAAAACAATTTACTTCAGCTGGAAACTACACTGGTTGCTGTTCATTTAAATGTGTTAAATTAATGATTATGCCGCATTAGTATTTGAAGTTGGTGCTTTAGATATAAAAAATCAGACTGATTAAATGATAGTTGATTGTGTCTTGGTAGAGAGTTCGGCAGTGGAAGGGAAGCAACTCCTGCATGCAGTTGTTCTTTTCTTAAATTGACTCTCCCAGTCAAATAAGAAAATCAATATTTGGAAAGTTATTATTTCATACTGGTAGCGTGAAGAGTTTGGTGTATTGGGTTAAAAGCTATTATTTCCTCTACGCTTTTGTACACACACCATATTCAGCTGGATTTTTACTTGAAAAAAATGCGCATAATGTCACTTTAAGCTTAGTTAATACATTTTAATTGAATCATTTTGACGTAGTTGCTGGGTATACCCATTTAAGATAATTTTTATATATAGGACATATAAGAGGATATTGCCTGTATTATCGACATATCCACCTTAATTATATCTACATATCTATCTATAATCACATGATGTTGTGAAGATAATTTGTCCTTAATCAAGATTTGTCACTATTTACAAATGATACAGGGTGTGTATATGACCGACTGAATCAGTACACCCGACAAAGTCAAAATGGCGACGAAGAAGAATTTGCTACTTAGCGTTGGTGTAATTATTGGATATTTCTTATGCAGTGGTAAGTTCAGTTTGATAGTTTTTCACACTGTCACACCCGTTTTTAGCAGAAATGTACAAACTGCCAAATAATCAAGTCTTTTAACAAATAGAAAATGCTTAGTTCACCTAGAGTTTACATCTACTCTACTAAACTGTTCTTTCCCGAACTTAACAAATAAGAAACAGTCCTTTAAATGGGATTTTACTACCATACGATTAGTTATGGATACTTTGTAAATATAAGTCATAGTTAAGAGAAAAAAAGCATTGTTGTAGAAGGAAGATGGGCACGACATTTTGCCGAAAGACATTTGGTCGAATAAGACAGTTGGTTTGTCGAAGACAATACTACGACAACTTGGTCAAAAACTGTCTAACTGCAAAATAATTCCTTTGTTATATACCGAATTATAATCCCCAAACGTCACACAAATACATGTACATTAATACGTTACCCAGTATATATTGTCTTGAAAAAGCACTCTTTGATTCTCTCCAAATATTCTCTCTTAATATTCGGAATCAATCATGTTATTATTGACTTTTTGTATAACATTTGCCTTTTCCCTTTTAGCCGAAGGTGCACATTTTGAGCTCAATGACGGACAACAAACATGTATACTTCTAGATTTAGATGCGACGTTTGAACTGTCTATGGGAAATGAGGTATGTTTAAATGTTAAAATGTTTCTAGAATTTTCTTTTCAGACTCTAAGAATTAAGTAGAATTATACATTAAGGTTCTATCACGACAATCATATGTACTGCTTTACGCTAATAATCATAATTTTAAGAAAACGATTAAGCACTGACAGCTCTTGGATATATGAGTATTACTTGAATTATGACTAAATTAAATCTATAAATCTGTGTTTAGTTTCATTTCAGAATCTATTGAATCTAGTTGAACAAAGCTAAATCTTTTATTTTACTATCCTAATCAAAATTGATCATATTTTGTAACTTGGGATTTCATTTCATTTCTCTCTGCTGATAAGAGAAATCACTTTGTATAGATTGTCTCTTTAATTTTTATCAAACGCACATGAAAAAGTCCGATCGTTTAACAATGTTAACAACATTTTGTGCCAGAATGGGTCGCGTTAGAATCGAAATATTAAATCCGCATCAGTTATTTAAGTGAATTTAATCATCGTTCGTCGTTCAGTTGCGTGCAATTAGATGAATTGACATACGGGCTGGTGATCTAATTACACGCATCTGAACTCCTAACCGTGATTTAATACACGATAAAACAACGGTAGGATTCATTATTTCTTGGTTACACATGTTCTGGTATGATTGCACGACAGCGCATGCTTGGACGAACCTAATAACAAATGTGTGGACTATTTATAACTATTTCAGACTGCCACTCCCTTTACTGTCGATGGTGCTAACGTGACTGCTTCAAAGAGCCTTTGCGGAACTGAAACAGCCTCGGCGTTATTGTCACTGACTTTGTTTCCATCAGACGAGTTATTAAAGATAAATTTCCGAAGAGACGTTAATCTGCAAACTGTGTCAATGTCGGTCGTTTTAATTCTTGATCCTAGAAAACATTTTGTGAATGCAAGTGAAATTGTGCCGTTTGAACTGGAAGACAGCGATGACTTGCCTATAGGTGTGATGAATATGTCATACAGTTGCATATCCGGGGAGCAGCTGTTTTTTAACCAAGACCCTGGGTACTCGATGACCATGAGAATTACAAATCTGCAAGCTCAAGCCTACAATATCATGGACGGACAATACAGTCAAGGTAAAGAGTAGCACGATTTCAACTGCTTTTCTCTTATTCTTGATTGGTCAATTCAAAGTCGGGTTTAATATAAAGATATATAAGCTCAAGAGCGGACCTTCTGGTTATTATTATGGAACCCGAATTTGTAAAAAGATAATATGTAACTTTACACTATATTACTTGAACATGATTTTGTGCTAAGCACGATTTTGTGCTAAAGAAACTTATACATGTAAGCACGGAGATAATTAAACCGTACCACCAAGTGGTAACTGTTTCGAATCAAACTATATTTCAGACATTGTTAACTAACATTTTCTACGACTGGTCCCTCAACTAAAAAAGTCAATGGTCACCTGGTTTTTTAACTTTAAAGGGGCACTCCCTACCTTTCGTAATAAATCGCTATCCACCGAAAATTATGAAACTAATGTTTGTGAAGGTTTTACGGAACTACAACATATATGATTCCTCTAGTTCTGCCGATATTTGTAGGAATTGTTAGCTAAAATTTTGAGGTTTCATGTGGCAATGTTTCAAGTATTTGAATAAATAATGTTTCGGGGCTTGTTAAGTTTCTCTCAGCTTTAGGTTATGCATTTTTAAATACTACTGCAGATTTAGGAGAAAACGCTAGTATGTACCGAATCATTCGCTTTTATTTCCACATGCTTTCTAAAAAGTTTATGTATACATGGTTTCTAGATTAGTTACTAGTTTTATACTGCGGTGACAGCTTGAATGTTTACATCTTAAATTAAACAACATTCACTTAAGCTCTAGACTCACCCTAATATGACAAACGTAAGCAATGTGCCTGTTTACGGTTACTTTGTTATTCCTGATAATTTAAGATGCCATTATCTGGTCCAAGTGCTCTGTTTTCAGCAATCGAATGTGAACAAGACAAGTTGACAACAATTCCGACTACAACACCGTCCCCCGAGACGACAACGATGGAAGAACGAACAACAGAACCAACAACTGTTTCCATGGGACCGGAAACGAGTCAATTGACTGGACCTATGACACAAGAAACACCAGTGACGATGACACCAGAAGTAACAAGCCCCGAAACTCCTCTAACAATCGAACCGGAACCGGAAACTACGTCACAAACACCAGAACCAGCGACGGCGTCTGCAGAACCGGAGACAACTTCTACCGAAATATTGCCGACTACCACGCCCAAGATTGTTCCAAAATATGAGATAAAAGATGGGGATACTGTCTGTATTGTCTTCCAAGGACAAATAAAATTTAACATCAACTACGAAAGAAATGACTCTCAGGTAGGAGACCAATACTTTTTTCTCTATATTTCAGTGAGAATTATGCAAACTTGATCATAATAATAATTATAAATATCGTGATGCTAATGAATAGAACACTCTCCCTGACAGCATAAAAGGTTAAATAAATTAGGGAAGTACAAAAGTGCTGTTAAAGATTTCCTCTGGAACATAAATTCAGATGGTCTCAATCTATATGTCTATTACAAATGTATTAGTAATGCAAAATAAATGCACAATTCTAACCAGACCTGTATGTGATTATATTGTACACGATTAACGTAAATCTGAGACTATTTTATTTTATTCTTATCAATTTCAACTTCTAATTTTTATTCGATTTACTTTGACAAATAATTGAATACATTTTACCATGGACCTCTTTGGAAATAAGTCATTGTATAACTTAAAGGGCAATATACTGCTTCAACATTTAACAAACCTTTACGCTTCACTTGCAATTCTATATGTTTCTATTTATTCTTTATTATTATATGTGATAAATATGTGCTAATTTGAATGTACTGATACCATTGAGTACAATAATTAAATACTAAATTTTGAATTAATTCCCGATTTATAAATAACTTATTTAGGCACCATGTAAAGTGAAATTGAAGAGAAAAACATGAAAAAAATGGCATGGTTATATTCTATCTACAGACTGCTACCCAAACTATACTTGTACCCGAGGATGCAAAACCGGATGGGAGTTGTGCAGTTGGTGGGGTTAACACGACACAAGAATTTAAATTGACGTTTTTCGACGATAAATGGAGTTTCAGTGTGGATATCTCTGAAGATGAGCAAACACTGCTCGGAAAATCTCTGCTCCGAGCTTTAGAGGAGACACCTTCTTATTCTTGGAAGGCAGTAAAGTTAACATATGTTATTGACGAAAATTTTGATGACCCTAAAGAATCCGGTAAGAAGTTCTCAGTACTGCATTGAAAGTAGTATACTTGTAAAAAAAAAGTAAAGAAGATTCAAGCTGAATGATTCCTCTCTAACAGCTTTGGCAGAATACTAAACCAGACCAGAATACAAAGACTACAGTAACGCATAATTAATAATCATTTGAATGGATGAAATATACAAATATTTCTTAATTTTACAAAACCATATTATGTAAAGATATGTGTGATTTTGGCAGAGTGCCCATCAAATAATGTTTACTTGCTGAGTTTTGTTTCATTAAATTTTTAAATCACTGTGCATAGTTCTTTCACAGACGTTCCCTTATTGTGACATTCACTGTTTTGCTTAGATATTGGACAAGAGAAAACAGTGACCAAGGAAGAGGGAGAAGGTGCTTTCAAGGCAAGTGGCCAAGGTTCTTATAAATGTTCAGATGAAACATTACAACTTGATGAAACTGTCAGCATGGACCTTGGAGAGTTCCAGTACAGAGCTTTTGGACAGGATGGTTCTGCTAATTTCACAAACGGAGGTTGGTTCTGAACCAAGTGTTTTATCATTTTATTTAAGGGTTATGGTTAACCATTACCACCCCTTCGAGCAATTAATGACACAGTCCAATTAATCTGCTTTCATAGCCGAGTGGTTAGAGTGCGTAGCACGAGTGATTTAATTTTTCGCATCCGAACGACTGGCTGTATTTTATTCCACGATAAAATACAGAGATGCATTTATTATTTCTATTCTAACACGAAATTGTCTTTGAAAAATACCACGAACTATTTTCGACGCGTAGCAACATTCTATAGTAACTTACAAGCACGGAATGCGATTGGACGCGTGTGACATTTACCCCACGTTTTGCCCGTGGAAAACGTGATGTATTTTATCGTAAAATAATGTATAGCTTCTTTCCCTCTATATCAATATACGAAAAGTTGCGGATCGTGTTAGAAATTGTGTTTGTTGATGTTGAAATACGTATTGTTGAAGTAAAGCATGCTGTGTGGAAACTCGCTAGTTTAATCAAATTGTTTTTGTTTCTAATTTCCTTACACATACTGGTGACTTTGCTACAAAATTCTATATTTATCACAAACTTGGTAATCTTAAATGTATAAGTATATTTTTGCAGTGTCATGTATTACCATAAACATTTTGTATAACTGTCAGTCTTGAATTTCATTATTTTGCCCCGTCTCTTCAGATGTGGCACAGTGTCCTGCCGACACGGGGGACGATGACGACGACGATGAAGACACAGTCGCCATAGTTTTAGGCTCCGTTTTCGGGGGCATAGCATTTATTTTGCTGATTGTTGTTGGTGCCTACTGCGTTAAAAAGAGGAACCGCAAAGACTATGAAGTGATGTAGAGATAATGGACGACACAAAAGGTCTAAAGGAGGATCTGAAATTATAAAAGGACATTTGCAAAATATGTTGCCTTGTTTAGACTAAACGTATAAACTTGAACAAATGAACAGTATTGTTATACACATGCTCTGCGAACTTATGTTATGGTTTATTCTTAAACTATCAAACTTTCGAACTCGAATTACTTTTTAACCTTTAACCCGCTAAATTTCTAAAATGGGCCAGTCCAATTTTCTATTTGGACCGTACCATTCTGTACTCAAAGGGGTGCTCTATGAAAAATTTACCGAGTGAGTATATAGTGAACAATACAAATCATGATCAGACTGCATGGATATGCAGGGTGATCATGATCTGCAATGGTCGCAGTCAGAATCATTTGTTACCAGCAGGATCGAAGTTTAAACGCACAAAAATCGTTGAAGCGATCGAGTTCGAAAGTAAAGTTTTTATATATTTGACAATATAATAAGTAAATATAGTACTATATTTTCTGAGAAAAAAATACGACTAGAAACCCAGCAGGGCTTGGTACTGGCTCGACATAGATTATCCAAAAATGAAAGGAATATTTACATTTGTCCTCTAAAGTGAGTTCTACAATGAAAATTTTCTAATGTCGCTTTAACTTTCAGTTTTACATGTAATTGCATATTCTCTTGTTATGCAGACCCACAGACTATGCAGGACCTATGCCCATTCTGTCCATTGCAATTCAGCGATTGCAATTATACGTTTAGGAGCTCGTTTTATTGTCTTAAATTCCCACTATCACTTCAAAACTCATACAAAATAAGAAATTTACGTATAAAATAATGATGGAAATGTCTTCAATTTACCCTAAAAACAATTGTGAATTATGCCATAATGTTTCCATATTTGAGCAGATTTTCTAGTATTTCAGCAACATATCTGTCATATTGACTCGAAATATGTTATGCACATGCGCAGAAGGCCTACTTCGTATGGTGACGTAACTCTTAAAGCTTAGAAGGCGATCGCTTTAGTCAAGGACGATATTAAATCACTCGAACATGAATCCCAAATTTGTACATAATTGTCTGTCAAAATTATGACAGTCATAAACCTTTAATGAACACTGAAGTAACATTTTTTCACACGCAGTAATTGGAATGCCACTATGAAAAACAACTATAAAGTCCGAGGAGTCCAACTGGTACGACTAACTTGCAAATTGTTATCTTGGACATTATCCATTAATGGAGCTTAATTTGTAAATCAAGTGAAAGTTTCCAATTTTCATAAAAGGTCGAGTCTAGAGATTTTTTTCTCTAAAAATGTACCAACCGTACAGTCTTAATGCCCAAAAAACCCATCAGTTTCAATTTCATCTCCATACACCTTCAAGCCTTTTGTTCAGTTTAAAAAAAACCAATACAACCTGCTTTCATTTCTACGTGTATATTTTACACTCAATTTGGGTGTAAGTATTTACATTCAATGGTATCAGTCTTCCGTTCCAGTGTACTACATTGTAATAAACTGATAATTTTAACAGAAGAGTTTACTTTTCAGCTCAACTGGCTTTGCCAGGGTGAGCTTTTAGGAGGGATGATTGTCCGTCGTCCGTCGTACGTCGTCCGACAACATTTTGCTTCAAACGACATCTCCTCTGAAACCACTGGGCCAATGTTGATGAAACTTGGCAGGGATGTTCCTTGCATGAAGCTCTACCAAAATTGTTAGAAAAAAAATCCATTCCATGCAGAACTCTGGTTGCTATTGCAACAAATAGGAAAAACTTTAAAAATCTTCTTTTCTGAAACCACAAGGCTTAGAGCTTAGATATTTGGCATGTAGCATTGTCTAGTAGACTTCTACCAAGATTGCTCAAATAATGACCCCCGGGTCAAAACTGATCCCGCCCGGGGGTTCACTTTGTTTAACATAGGCTTATATAGGAAAAGCTTCAAAAATCTTCTCTGAAACCACAGGGTCTAGAGCTAAGATATTTAGCATGTAGCATTGCCTAGTAGACCTCTTCAAAGTTTGTTTGTTCAAATTATGCCCCTGGGGTCAATATTGGCCCTGCCCAGGGGGTCACTTACAAAGTGACGTCACAAAGACGTATAAAGGAAAACCTTTAAAAATCTTCTCCTCCAAAACCACAAGGTTTAGAGCCTAGATATTTAGTGTGTAACAGTGTCTAGTGGACCTCTTCGAAGTGTGTTCAAATCATGCCCTCAGGGCCAAAATGTACCCTGCACAGGGTGTCATTTGGTATAGAAACAACTTTAAAAACCTGCTTTTCTAAAACTACAAGGCCTAGAGCTTAGATATTTTGTGTGTAACATTGTCTAATGGTCTTCCACCTACTTTGTTCAAATCTTGCCACTGGGATCAAAATTGACCACACATACCAGGCAAGTGCACTTGTGAGCGATATAGGGCCATTATTGCCCTTCTTGCTTAAGTTAATGCTTGGCGTAACATTTGAATTCTTGCATGATGATTTTTGTTTGTTTGAGTGTACATGATTCCACTCGTTTGCTAATGGTTCCTTAATGATATTTCCCCAATGCTTGCACACGGTAATCTTTCTCTTTCGGCTATCGAAATCGAAAGACTAATTTGAATTTGAAGTCTGAGACACAAAGTATGAGAAAAGACCTGAAAATCCATAAGTTCTATTCAATAAAAGTCTCAACTGTTATACATATATTTAGTCAAAGCTTTGGTAAAATTCCCTTTTCTAGGAGTATGTATCAGTGCTCTCCCTTGAATTTGAAAGGCAATAGGCCTATGGCTTAATATTGTTTTAAAACTTCTCTGTTCGAGACAAAAAATATGAGGGAATCCGCCAGACTGCTAGTTTTCTTGCTTACAAACTCAATGTTCACCATTCCTTTAACTGCATGTGTTATTTTAAGCTAAGCAATACTCTATTTAAAATAAATTAAAACATAATTAAGGTAAGATTTTCCTAAAATTCGTCGAAACGGCTGCGTGTCCATGTTACCGGTTGGAGACGGAGGTGTCGAAGTCCACATTCCTTAAAAGTTACGTCGAATTCTATGGCTAACCCATGTTATTTGAGCTAGCGGAAATAAACAGCTATGGCACGTCGCACATTATCTGAAACTATAAAATCATGCTTAGGGACCAAACCACAATTACAGGTGGAACAAACTGTTGCGTATGTCCTTGGATGTTTGGCGGTGAACAACTGTAACCCATGTCCTAGAATACAAATATGACACGTGACTTTAAGTAATCATGTTTACATGTTACATTTATCTTACCGGGAACACAATATCAAATTCGATGATAACGTAACATTTGTTGTACCAATTATCTCTTGACTGTAGCTTGTTTGATCAATATGAATATATTTGTAATAAATGATACTTTCAAAATGACATGCCTACGTATATTGTTTTAGACTAGCGCCAATACCGTAAAATTCATAAAGCTTACGAATAGTGGATATGAAAACGTTCTGATTTTTTCACCTGAAACTAGTATTTCTAAAATAAAAATAACATAAAAATGCTAAAATTAACAAAAGTACACACAATATTTGTTCCGTTGCATCCAGTGTTTACCTTAAGTTTTGCTTAAATTTATATCACTCTTCAAACTTACCACCATAATCTTAAATGAGACATTTATCATTTGTTTACGCTCTTAAAATGATGATTATTGCCACAGTTAAAACCAAAATATGTGAATCTGTATATAACAATTCTACTCCCATTGAATACAGAAGAAACTTGTAAACATTGTTTTAAACCATCCTAGTCAAAAATTAAAAATGCATCCTTTTGTTAGGTATATTCTCATTTATATATGTTAATAAGACAAATAACTAAGCCTTACTCATTTCTAAATATGTTTTCAAAGCATCAACAGCTACTATGTTTTAAGGTTCATTCTTGGTCATTTTGAAAGGTTATATAACTTTAAAGTTTTAGGTATGACGGCATCGTCCAGACATACTATGGAATGTGTTGGCCGTTGACTTCATTTACAAATCTTATTCCAATTCTTACAATGTCTAGATGTTCCCTACATATGTTTACCACGACCAAACAAACTTTAATAACATAAAAGAGATAGTCCACCTGACCATGGAGCAGCATTCCACAAGAACTATTGATATTTGATATTGAACTTTAAATATTTCATAAAAGAAAACAGTTTACCTTAAATGAAACAACGCATATTTTTATATATCATTCTTACATATGTTTTACTTAGTAGAATGTATTTGAAACCCGTATTGCCACTAAGCAATGTAACATTTTTTGACAATAGTTTTCGTCCTTTTCGTATTTTTTGTTCTTGTTTTACAGCTCCGTTTAAATATCTTTGATTTTGAAATCCTCAAAAACGCTTCTTTTTGTTGACAAAGTGCCAATGTTAGCATTACTCTTTATTAAAAAGCAAAACTTCATCACGATAATCTGTTATAAACTTCATACATATGCTTGTCAAAGTGGATACAGGGCGAAAACTGAAAATTTCTTCTACGACTAATCTTCATGATTCTGGTTTTTAATTGGTCAGATTTCGAACTTCTAGCTGTCCAAAAACATTACTAAACCTCTTACTATTCCCAAAAGGTATGTCAAAACTTGTATTTTATACATTAAAAGACCTTGTATGTACTTCTTGAATTTGTTTTAAAATTTGCATTATAATAACATATGACCACCATTCAGCATCATTAAATGCTGTAAAGAAATATAGCTTTAAGTTTTTTTATTACTTCCTATTTTGTATTATGAAGTAAGCTTGTACTACCAGCCTGTGAAAACAAAAACTGTCGCTCAGAAAATGGTGATACAGCTCCCTATGATAACTCCAGTTATCAAAAGGTCACTGTTATTTGATCAAATATCTTGTCATGTATGCATGTTATCCATTATTCACAATACAGACCAATCGGGGGTCTAGATATCTTTTCATTCACCCTTAGGTCAAACGTATATATATCGTTAACATCCTCTTTTCGTTTACTTTTTAATTCAACTCACCAAACAAAGAACATCAAAATGAAGTTGATCGTTAAATTCGCATTTCTTTTGGGATGTTTACTTCCTGGTATGTTTTTGTTGTATCTTTCTTGGTTTGTAGATGTAGAAACGTATTTTTGTTTTACAACGCTAAAAATAATGCTAATTGGTATCTTAGTATTCTGCCCTGCAAGATAATAAGAAGTAATACTGTATGGAAGACATAATCAATTATTTAAAATTAAAATTGAGATGCTCACAGAATGTCATTGTACATATATGGAACAGCAAGGTTAAAAGCGTTTTAAGTATATTGAAAATGTTCCGTGCTTTCAAATAGTTCAACATATGCATTTAAGGAAAGTTTGAAAAATGATGGTCTTTGTGTACTGCATGGAGAATTGAAATAACTAATTGATTTTTATCATGAATACCTAGATCAGTAAACGTAATAGCAAACTTGGAACACATTCAACATACACATATTGTATAAAAAGCATCATTATTTGTCTATGGCAAGACTAATTGAAAGATGGCAATTATACTAATTGACAGAACAATTTGATTTATTTAAGAAATACAGAGATCAGTAAACGTATATCATATTAGGAACATATCTAAAACATGTCGAAGGTGTTGCCCCATTTCCACATACATTGTACTATCTTTGAAAAAGTATTTTCAAACTGAAAGAGAAACAGGTCATTGTTTTCGTCTAATTAATTTGATTTGTAACCACGTGACAATGCACTGACTTTTGTAAAGTACCATACCGATGTACGCAACACCATTTCGATACATGACGGCTACAAAACTAACTATTGGTTAGTTCAAAATCAAGCTTTTAAACATAAGACGGTATTTCTCAATATATTCTTCGAAATTTGATATGTCAATACAACACTCGGAATTTGATGTTCGTTTGTAATATTATTATGTATCAGGCATACACTGTACCTCTTATATTGAAGAAATATGTATGTATGTATGAAGAAAGAGTATGTATTTCAGCAAAGTGTGTGCATTTTGAAGTAGTTAGCGCACTCACTGACTTAGCATGTATTTTGATGGACATTGATGCCACATTTAATCTTACATACGCAGATGGAGGGAACACAGAGGTAGGAAATAACAAAAAATACATCTTTTCTCTTTTAAGTTGACATTTGAATAGTATCTATATGTATTCTACTGCAGATTGGCAAACTTTTAGAAAAATTAAGAATACACGTTGAGGAGTTCATTTTGATATTTCCAAAATGTATCGTATTGCCTTTCAATAATAAATTGTAAGTTATTGGTTTTTGGTTTACAAAAAGGAAAGACGAAACTTCTAATTTGACCATTTGTCCTACACTTAATACTTCACAAGAATCTATATGACTGACTACATATCAGCGACATCAGACTTTATTTTATTCAATGTATATTGCTCAGAACTCAAAGAAGCAGTGAAAGAAGTCTAGGTTTAACCTAGTAAACAGCTTGATATTATATTTCAACCTTTCAGGAAGCCCAACCGTTTACAATAGCCGGCGCCCATGTCGGTAACACCAGCGATTGCGGACCTTTCGCACCTCTATCTGTATTATCGATTCAACTTTTCCCGTCAAGTGAACGTTTGAATCTCTCTTTCTTTCAACAAAATGACACAACACTAATGGCAAGCCAATTTATACTACAGCCCAATAAGCATTTCAAAGGTTTGAATACAACAGACGTGGTTGAATTGAACAGCGTACTTCAGTTACCGATAGGAGACGATTCCCGAAAGTCATACCTTTGTAAGGCAGAGGAAACAATGACATTTGAAAGCGGTGACCACTTTTTCATGACAATGAGTATGAGAAATCTTCACGTACAGGCATACAATATCATAGGCAGTACCTTCAGTCCAGGTGAAGTATTACGTTTATACCTTGTCACGTCTAAATCTTTACAATACTTTTCTAAATACTAAAATACAGTAAACTCCAATACCGAACTACTTGGAACCATTTACATATCAACAAATTGTTTGATAAGACAATCTGCTACTACAGTAAACTACATATATAACGACTCTGTGTATATCGTAATTCTGGATATAAGGAACAAATTTTCTGGGTCGATAATTTCCCCTTCTTTATCTAAAATGAAAATGCTGTGTGGATATAACATACTGTGGATATAAATAACAAATTTGAATAGTATCCGTAATATCGTGTTTTTGCTTTCATTAGCCACTGAATGTTATCAAGATTTGACTACATCGACTCTCTCAACGAAAACGACAACTGAGTCTCCTTTGAAAACAACTTCCCCTCAGCCTGAAAGTTCAACAGAGCCAAACACTTCTACAGAAACAACTACACTGCAAACTGAAAGTACAACAAATGGAAATAGTACGAGTGAAATCCCTTCAAAAATGTCAACCGAATGGACACCGGAAACAACGACGGTATCGACACAGGAACCGACAACACAGAAGCATATTGAAACTACAACTGAATCCTATTCGAGTGCTACATCGGTACCGCAATATTTCACGACAGAAGAAACGAGACCGACCAGCGAACCTAAAACAGAAACAACAACAAGGTCAACACCAGAAACCACAACAAAACCTCCGCATGAATCGACAACTTCCGCGCGAGCTGACACTTCTACAGTACCTGACATAGAAACAACAGCAAGTATGCCCCCGACTACTACGAAGTCTCCAAATACTCGGCATAAGTACGTGGTCAGAGACAAGGAAGAAGTGTGTATTGTCATTCAAGCAGATATGACGTTCAATATCCCATTCCAGAAGACAGATGGAACAGTGAGTTCTTTTCTATTTTGTGATTTTAAGGCAATTTTGTAAGGCCTCAAAGGTACAGAAATGAAATTTGAAACCTATAATAGATAAATGAATGCACAACTTAACATGTCAATGATATACATATGAATGGTATGTGAAAGCTATTACTTCATAAGTAAATAAATCATACTTCACGATTGCATATTTAACGGTTTCAAACAAACGACGGAGTAAACAAAACAGGTAGTTACATGTTAATCATTTGAGATCTCGTGAAATATTGGACCTTGAAACTAAAATGATGTAAGTATGCCCATTGTTTTGGAGGGCCACTACTGGGCGAGCACGGTTATATTATCTTACATGTCCAAGGTGACAACACCGTGTCTTATCTGTTTGGTACCAGGACGAAACTAACAAATATTAACAAGTTCTTTTAATATTTATACTAATTTTATAAGGACACTAACACTACTTGTCACTGGTGGGGATCGAGCCCGGGACCCTTGGATTCTGTGGTGAACCCGCTACCACTGCAACAAGGTGGTTCCACAAGTAATAGTTTTTTATTGGGCGACTACGACACGAACATAGGAATTTGATACAATATCTTGTCTATACTTTATCGTCTCTCACAAAAGTTTGGAAATCATACCGAGAACCAAACAAACACATGCAGTTATCGTGCTGGAAGAAAATAAGTTCTAATACTAAATAGGATTGAAGTTCAAAAGTTTCATCAATACTGAAAGTAAACGTAAGTTATAACATAAAAACAAAAATAATATCAAACAGGGAATGCCACGTACCAAAAACGCAGCCTCCCCAAAACGAGCCCCACAGCACCCAGAAGTGCACACCACCAACACACACACACACACACACACACACACACACACACACACACACACACACACACACACACACACACACACACACACACACACACACACACACACACACACACACACACACACACACACACACACACACACACACACACACACACACACACACACACACACAAGCATACAAAGCAAAAAAACAAAAATAATATCAAACAGGGAATGCCACGTACCAAAAACGCAGCCTCCCCAAAACGAACCCCACAGCACCCAGAAGTGCACACCACCAACACACACACACACACACACACACACACACACACACACAGCACACACACACAATCATGTACACACACACATATACACTACCAACACACACTAGCATACAAAGCAAACACACGAGGACAAAACGAACAATTAACGGAACACAGTGGGGCACCGCCTTGGAACGGTCAGTGGCAAAAACACCACTGGGGAGCTTAAACCGGTTTATGGTGCGCACCCAACCTCACTCTTACCCCCACCATGTTCCAAAGTCACAGGACAGTGTAAATAAAAGTAATCCCTGCTAGGTGAATCTCTAACACACGCAATGGAAACAAAAGGCATGGTATGTAAAACACAAAAATGCTCGTGTATAAATATATAAAAAGCAAACCTTGAGAACCAAAAAACGTATGTACTCAATGCATTTGCAGAAGGCAGAGCACCAAGAGAAACACCCTTAAGGGCCCGACGAAACAGGCCAGAGGACAGAAATCAAACCAGTTTTGTCCCAGTGGGATTTAAAAACTGCCCATCACAGAGTCCTCCCCTCCTCTTCCGTCAGACACAATCAAAGAGGGAAGCATAGCGTCCAACTGTAAACGGGTTGAACACCAAACATGCGGTGTGTCTCAAAACAGTAGGGTCGTAACCTCTTTTAACAAAACGTTTTATAATTTTAGCAAATACAGTTGGAAAATTGCCATGACCCAAAATCTTACGAAGTTTGTAAACCACATCCCCATAAAAATCGGGTTTTGAAATACCTTCTCGCAGAAGAGTCTTTAGATTACTATTGAATTTCAAAACCAAATCAGAATTACGATAGTAAAATTTAGCAAAATATTTACGCAATTTGTAATAACGGTAGCCCTGTTGAAGAAGTTTAAAGTCAGCCATTCTTCTGTTGTTATGTTATAATCTCCTAAACAAAACAAATTGAGAAATTACACTCAAACACCTTTAATTCAGTGATGAGGTAGCTTCGTTATTCACCAGGCAGTATTGGTCAAACAAAATTCAATTTTTTTATAAACGCAACACACATTCTTATATTTATTGTTTACTTATTTATAAAAAATTTGCATTATAACTTTATTTACATAATATAGATTTATTTATCAGTTGTGTATTTCAGACTTCTAAGTCGAGTGTGCCTCTACCGGACGATGTTAGAGCGAACGGAAATTGTAACGTTAACGACACTGGTGCAGTGCAAGAAATAACACTGACTTTCTTTAACACATCCTGGTACCTGGACGTTATAATTGCCAAGGAAAGACAGAATTCAGTATCACCGGACAATTTAGCAGCCAATGACATCTATTCCTGGCAAAAAGTGACTTTGTCATATGTACTTGACAGTCATTTTGAAAACGCAACAGACAAAGGTAATACCATAGTATTGAAAGGGCACACCGTTTTACTCAACTCTGAAGTAGATTATAATTTACATTGTACAACTCATTTATTTTGAAAAGATCAAAGAACAAGAAAAAAGCTTTATTAATCGTATTAACCCATTTATACCTTTTTATTTTATGTTTTCCAGTGAATTATAGTTTTCTCAGTGATATAAAAGTGATAATCCACAGTAACTGTTTTGAAACAGTGGATAACCATTTTTATTTTTCACTGTTTTTGCAATCTTTTACCCGGATTTACGTTAAAAAGTATACCGAGTGTAATTAATGCTGGAAACCATGCGACAATGACGTCGTTTAAATGACGTCATTTGCACTATGTTTTCTGATTACGTTTCCAGTGATTTTCGATATTTTAGAAACAAACTCAATAAAAGTAGAGTTTTAACCATGAAATAAACAGAAAAATTGTTGGTATCGGTGTAATATCACGTTAATTTCACTCGTGAACACCAAAAATTGTTATTTTCACTCGTGGCTGCGCCACTCGTGAAAATATCACTTTTGGTGCCCACTCGGTGAAATTATAACGTGATCTTACACCGAAACAAACAATTATCCTCTATATCTTACAATATATAGGATCTTCTGACTCTCAGTTTGGACAAGTCTATTTCTGTAAATAGTGAAAGAACAGATTGTGTAATTTACAACTCTCCTTTTAGTTGTTTTTGTATAAACCATTAACATTTTTAGGTAAAAGGTTACAAGTTACTGCAGATGAAACATTCGGAATATTCCAAGCGAATGCTGACGGGTCTTTTAAATGCACAGCAGAGAAAACCATCGAATTTGGAAAAGATAAAAAGATAAAACTGGATTTAAGCAAACTGAAGTACAGGGCGTTTGGGAAGACGAATTCCACAGACATTTCAAATACAGGTAGAGTAAATTGGAGCTATACGTTTCATTCGTGCCGCGTTCTCCGGTATATTCGTTGCATATAGCTTGGCAGTATCCGGCGCCTCATCGACAAAGAGGTCTCTATATACATGTACCAGCATACACCGCTACAAGCCGGGTATTCGTCGGATATACGTCGGCGTGGATGAATCGTATAGCCCCAAATGAAATACGACTTCAAAACAAAAATAATATCAAACAGGGAAAGCCACGTACCAAAAACGCAGCCTCCCCAAAACGAGCACCACAGCACATGTATAAAAAATGATGACAAGAAATATTGATGTTTGGTCTTCATTTAAACATAACCGTTTTAATTTACGTTATAATTTCCAACATAACAACACAGTACAGTACAATATCATTTTGTAACAAAACACACAGTTTCACATATCATTATAAATAACATATTAATTTTTTTCAGATGTATCTGAGTGCCCTGAAGACAACAAGAACAAGGGTTCGAGCCATAAGACACTTGGTATCGCACTTGGTTGTAGTTTTGCCGCCCTGGTTGTGATAGTGTTTGTTGCATGCGGGGTGAAAAGATATCGGAAAAAGAATAAAGAAGAAGAGCCATATGAAACATTATAACAACTGTTTACATTGTTACAAACTGTACTGTTATAGTTGTAACGTAATGATTTAAAGAGGCACTCTCTTAAACTGGTGTCAAATTAAATAACTTTAAAAGCATAAATGATTGTTTAACTGCAACTTTTATGACTTATCCTAAACATGTAAGTTATACATTCCAGTCATCATTGGTACAATCAGTGTTTTAAAAGTTGTTGCAGTACCGTAAAACATTCAAAAGTCTATGTGAAGTTGTGTGAATAGCGATTTATTACAGAAAGTGCCCCTATTGATTATTTGTGCTAAAATGAGATATTTTTCATTATATATAATATTCTTTAGAATTGTATCTATTAATCATTTAACGTTCATTGAACACATTATTTATATTAGGAGAATACAATCTGCAAGATGTAGGGAGTACCCGTTTAAAGGTTAATAATTAGTATAAACTATATTTGTGTTAATTAAGCTAAAGGTTCTAAGTATTACGCATGTAGAACGCGGCAAATGATTACCAGTATTTCAAGGTGTTATATAACATGATACATTCGAATTACAATAGCTTGTCAATAAATTTTCACAGGTCGTGTAAATACAACAGTATTTCTCTTAAGAATGCATTTTGTTTTAATTTATGTGCCACTGGAGTATCTCTGTTTACCATTTTGTCAAAATACTAGACAAAATATTGTTCTGTTAAAATGATAGCTAAACTTTCGTGTAATATGATAAAGTTAGTGTGTAAATATCGAAGGAAAAGATATGCATATAAAATAACTCTTATCATGGCCTTGGTTTTGACCAGGCGGTTTAGAACATAACTTCAGCACGTCGTCTTGATGAACATTTGACCAAATTATTATGAAAATCCTTCAAGGAGTTTGGGAGATATTGAACGGACACAAAAATAGCCGATCCATCGACTTACCGACCGAATAGCTAACTCCTATATTCCCCTTCCAAACTTATTTGTGGGGATATAAGTAACGTTAATTAAGAATTCCCCAAGTTATATCATCAATTAGAATTTGAATCTACAACATCACGCATCTAGAGAAGACATTGTTTGTGTTTACGACTTAAAGAAATTCTTCAATCCAAGCAGATGATTAGTAGGAAGAGTTTATGTAAATGCTAAGTGAATTCAAAGTAGGTTTTGTAAACTTCAAAACAGAAGTTCTAAATCTGCCCTAGACGTGTAATAAGACATGTTTTTCTTTCACTGCACGCTAGTAATGTGGCGATATCGTTTTGTTTTCCATACATAATAACAAAAGACTAATCCCGGTCACAGAAAGGGTTTTGTACAATAGTATATCTATTGTATGATGTTTTATATCGTTATCGGACTTATCTGTGAATTTGAAGGTTTCACTTCGAGTCTCTGGTTGGCCCGCCTCCAATTACCTTACGACCGTCTACTACACCGAAAAATTACCTACTATTGAGAAAACATAAATGATACAACGAAACACACAAAGGTCCATGACAGGTCACTGAAAAATACCATTAATAAGTACACATCATTTAGGTTAACTGTAATGCTGGCTTACATCTAAATGGGACGCTGATAACGTCCTGATTCAAATTTTATTTCGATCCTCAGTATACCATAGACCTTCCCAATGGTAGCAGTTGATAAATTGATAGACGGATGTTGATATGCTGTGCAACTATAGTTTGATAACCGATCTTTAAATGAGTACAGGTGTAGGAAAACCTACCTTTCAACTTTACACTTATTGATATGGGTATATTATATTATATTGTTATATCCTGTTTATCTATTCATCGAAAAGAACCTTAATGCTAAATTAAAAGATATATTTTCTTTTCTACATTGATTATACTGATTCATCTTATAAGGAAACATTTTTAACGTTTGTGAATGTCCGTACCTTGGTTTACACACAACGTGGCTCAAATATTAATAGTCGTTTGTAGGTGCGTTATCATATCACAAGATTATCCTACAGCCTGATAGTGATTGTAACTTTACAACTTCCCATTGTTATCAACACATTAAAAATCAAACACGAAATATAGAACTTTTAATATTTTAATTTCTTAAGTTATCATAAATTTAAAATATGAAGATTTTTGGCAGCGTTGTGTTTCTTTTCGTCGGATACTTCACGAATGGTTTGTACACTTGTATTTTCATTTTAGATAACATTGACGACTTCTTTGAGAAAAGGTTTTTGTCATTCCTTCATTTAAAACATGACACATTCGTAAATTCTGCATTTATACACAGAAAGACAGCAACAACATTTATATGCTATTTACCAAGAAGAAATATTTTCGGACCTTTCAGGAGTTGTAATGTTTTACATACTTCTAAAATTGATGAAAACAAATACATTATGACACTACATAGTGTTTAAAAACAGTAAAGCTAAAATTGGTTGATCAAAACGTTTTATTTGAAACTGATTACCATTGTATTTATTGGTGCTTTGAAAAAAAATCGAGTGAGTTAAATGAACAGAACAACTGTTCTTCGCCGAGACTTTGCAAGTTCAAGGCTTGCAGACACTATTTAAATTACTTCAGCAAATAGGAAAATTAATATTTGGACAGTGATTATTTCATTAATTCAAGATGAAGGTTATTTTATTGGGTTAAAGCAATGTTTGATCACTTTCAAAGTAGACAGCACCAATTTACTGGGGTTTTACTTGAAAAAACATGCGCATAATGTCACTTCAAACTGAACCTTATATTTAAAGAGTTGAGTAAACGGTCAAATTAAGTTAACAACCTGACTGCATTGTTTGACTGTCATTCATACCCTCATCATAACATTCTATAAATGATACTGGATCGAAATGCAATAACTGCGTTTGTCATACTTGAAATGTATGGATTTTAACGTCTTTTAACATATTAGCCAACTGCTAATATAGACCAATATATCTACGTTATACTGAAATAGGCATAATATATCTAAGCTAAACAACACATGTCAGTTGGACGAACAATGCATGTCATAACGCACTATTGAAACGTGCACTCGCATTATTACACCAGATGGCGCTTGCATCATCGACAATTTTCGGCACCTACGTAATAATCCGTACTTTTAGGAGAATTATGTCTTGGGGAGATATATTGTTTTTGCCATGTCTGTCTGTCCGTCCGTCCGTCCGCACGCATAATGGGTACCTTGGGTGGTAGGAGGTGTGGCCTAAGACAATAGAAATCTATTGTCTTCATTCTTAAGTGGTCATTCTTTTTTACTTAAGTGGTCACTCTATTGTTCGAGAACGATGGAATTACCACCTAATAACACCTTCGTATGGGTGTCCGTCCGTGTTTCCGTCCGTCCGTCCGTCCGTCTGTCTGTCCGGCAAAATAGTGTCCGCTCCATATCTCCTAAACTCCTCGAAGGTTTTCATGAAACTTGGGTCAGATGTTGACCTCAACTAGACGATGTGCAGAACCCATGACACCTGCTCAAGGTAACAGTTCAAGGTCAAAGGTTTGAGCCTTGTATTTCGTGTCCGCTCTGTATCTCCTTAACCCCTCGAAGGTTTTTTATTAAACTTGAGTTAGATGCTAACATCAACTACGCGATGTGCAGAACCCATGAACTAACTGCGCCGGCTCAAGGTCAAGGTCACAGAGATCAAAGGTCATATGACTATTTTCTACGAAATATAAACACAAAATCGTCACCATATTGACACGTTGGCAAAGCGCATGTAACAAACATATTAGTTCAAGGTCAAGGTCACTGTTACTAAAAATAGAAAAATTGTTTCTGTTAATAACTCCAGTTAGGATTCACCAATTGCAATGAAACTTGGTCTGTGTGTAGCTTACATGGAAAGGAAGCTTGGGTAACTTATGTATCATTACTAAAAATAGATGTTTGTGTTATTTTAGCATGTTTCAGCATGATTATTGACAAACTGCCATGGGGGAGACATATGTTTTGTGACAAAAACAACCATCTAGGGAAAGGCTACCAGAACGGGTCGTAGAAATCGAACTTGGTTTATATATGAAGACTTCCTCCCCCAAACAGTGAAAATGACGTTTTCAAACGACGTTTCTTGTAAATGCCTGACAAATGGCGAGTTCAATACAAATGGTCACAACCTACACTAATTTAATGTCATAAAACTAATATCAGTCGCAGTCCCGAACTAGATGGTTGTTTTTGTCATGAAAACATATGTCTCCCCCATGGCATCATTTTTTCTATTTTTAGTAACAGTGACCTTGACCTTGAACCAAGGTGGTTGTTACATGGCTCTGCACATCGTGTCAGTCTGGTGAAGATTTGTGTTGAGTTATTCTTAAATCCTATAAAATGTTCAAGAGATATGGAGTGGACACTGAATATAGTCATATGACCTTGGATCTCGAGCTGTAACCTTGACCTTGAGCCGGCACATTTTGTAAACAAGCTCTGCACATCGCATAATAGAGGTAAACATCTGACCCAAGTTTCATGAAAATCCTTCAAGGGATTTAGGAGATACGGAGCGGACACTATTTTGCCGGACAGACAGACAGACGGACGGACATGGCAAAAACATTATATCTCCCCAAGACATTATTCTCCTTAAAGAACGGATTATTACGTTGGTGCCGAAAATTGTCGATGATGCAAGCGCCATCTGGTGTAATAATGCGAGTGCACGTTTCAATAGTTCGTTATGACATGCATTGTTCGTCCAACTGACATGCGTTGTTTAGCTTAGATATATTATGCCTATTTCAGTATAACGTAGATATATTGGTCTATATTAGCAGTTGGCTAATATGTTAAAAAGACGTTAAAAATCATACATTTCAAGTATGACAAACGCAGTTATTACATTTCGATCCAGTATCATTATTAGAATGTTATGATGAGGGTAACGACGCAGTCAGGTTGTTCAACTTAATTTCGACCGTTTACTCAATCATCTTTAAATATAAGTTCAGTTTAATAGCAATACAGAACACTGATATATGAAATAATGTAGAATACAACAATTCATCTCTCAGAAAGGTGTAATCATTTCTCCAGTTTTAAGTATAGTACATATCAAAAAAAACATGTAATATCAGATGGACAAGTACACACGTAACAAGCAAGATGGGATGTCAGAAGGCTCAATGTAATTTTTGCATCAAAACTGTTCCATATAAGTAACATTGACGACTTCTTCGAGGAAAGGTTTTTGTTATTCCTTCATTTAAAACATGACACATTCGTAAATTCTGCATTTATAAACAGAAAGACAGCAACAACGTTTATATGCTATTGACCGAAGAAGAAATATTTTCGGACCTTCATGAGTTGTAATGTTTAACATACCTCTAAAATTGATGAAAACAAAACATTATACACTAGTGTGTAAAAAACAGTAAAGGTTAAAATGAATCAAACATTTTATTTGAAACTGATTCCATGCTTCATTCCTGTTTTTGAAAAAATTCCCGTTAGTTAAATGAACAGAACAACTGTTCTTCTGCCGAATTTTACAAGTTCATGGCTTAGCGGGGGGGGTGTGTGTGTGTGTGTGTGTTGTGTGTGGGTGTGTGTGGGTGTGTGTGGTGGTGTGTGTGTGTGTGTGTGTGGTGTGTGTGTGTGTGTTGGTGTGTGTGTGTGTTGTGGTTGTGTGTGTGTGTTGTTGTTGTTGTTGTGTGTGTGTGTGTGTGTGTGTGGGGTGTGTGTGTGTGGTGTGTGTGTGTGTTGTTTTGTTGTGGTGGTGTGCCTTCGGGTGCTGGGGCCTTTTGGGGGGGGCGGTTTTGGTACGTGGTATTCCCTGTTTGATATTGTTTTTGTTTTTAGCGACACTATTATATTATTCAGAAATGTTTTTTCGGACAGTGATTTTTCATTTATTCAAGATCAATTACTTCATTTACAGCAATGTGTGAACATTTCAAAGTGGACAGCAAAATTACTGGGGGAGCTTGTATATTACTTACCATTGATGCAACTTTCAACCTTACATATACAGAGGACAGGGTAACAGAGGTAAATCAGAACGACATTTTATATTTTGCCGTAACCGGAGTTCCATTTCTACCGAAAATTGGCGTAAGAACACGCATTAATGGGTTCAATTTAAAAACCTGTTTTATCGTATACGACACTTGAAATCGACGTCCATTGTCTGTCTGTCTGTACGAACGTCCGTTTTCTAGTATGTCCGCCAAGCTGTATTTCCGTCTAAAGGTTAACAGTATTAACTTAAGACCTATAATTCTATAATGCAAAAGGAGATATCGTTATAATTGGTTTAAAAAGAGACAAGGAGAAAGAACAAACGCAGTAAAGCAATAACGATGGGGAATAAAGACCACCAGACCATTGGAAGCACATTTCACGTGCCATTTGATATGGTCAATTAATTTTCCTTTGAGATTAATTCGACCGGAACACAAGTAAAACATGTAATATAAAAAATATTTATTTTCAATTTCAGAGCTCCCCTTTGTTCAACATGACAGGTGCAAAAGTTGTCGATAGTTCAAGCAAATGTGGAAATGAAATTGTAGGAACAACATCTGTTTTGACAGTTAGTTTATGTCCAACCAACGAACGTCTGATGCTTACGTTCGTAAGACAAGGTGGCACTGTAGCTATGTCCACTCGATTTACGCTGGAACCAAAGAAACATTTTAAAAACTGGAACAAAACAGATACGGTAGATTTGATTGATGATAGACATTTGATGGTAGGGTCTGATACACCAACCTCATATCTCTGTTACACCGAGGAAAATATCCGAAGCAGTACGAATAAACCTTTCGTGTTGACAATGGCGGTGACCAATCTCCAAGTGCAGGCCTATCGCATCAAAAACAGTGCATTCGGCCCAGGTATGTGGATTTTACATAAATCTAATTTTATATGTTATTTTCATCTTTACCATCTCCTCGTTACATTACATACTTTTTTAAAGTCTCAGTATTAATTTTAAACTGAATTATATAATTTTTTCATTTAATCCCGTTCAACGGTGATCTAAGTTTTATCCATTTTAGACAAATGTGCTAATAACTACAAGTTGTTTTTATTATTTTATTATTAGAATTTTTTATCAAAGATTTTAAATGTGCGATTAAATCGTCAATTGTGGTTTATACCTTCGTTAACTGATTATTTTTGCGAACCTGACCTAACAGGGTACACTACACTTGTGAATCTAAAAATCATTAGGTTGAATGTTCAATTATTACTTTAACCACAGTCAGCTAGTGCAAAAAAATGAAGGAGTTACAAATAATAATTCTACATAATGATCCTTGGTGCTACTAAAACACGAAAATTAGTGAAATAAGTGAAATAATCTAGAGGTATTTCGATTCCACATTTTTTTTCTAACTAAAATATTACATTTAACAACTTTCGCTTTACTTTTTTTTCTCATTTTACAGTTAAAGCATGTGAAATAAAATACCTGTAGAAATAAAATTATCAAAAGCATACAAGTATTTAAGGAAAATTACAGGAAAGGTTTATTGCATGACTTTATTTCTAACTGAATGATTACAAGATTGGCAAAAACAGTTTGCATTATACTTAATAAAGGACTTAATATTTCTGTTTATAATAATATGAATTGTGTTGTATGAATGTTGTAATTAATTTTGGTTCATTACATTAGTATTATCAGAGAGAGTTGCTATATTCTTTTACAAGGCCATATAGAAAACAATTTGTGCTGATTTGCTTCGTAATTCTTTATGTGTTACCTTCACAAAATAAAGATGTTATTGTTTTTATTATTATTACTATTATTTTTATAAAAATATATTATTATTACTATTATTATTATTATTATTATTGATTTTGGCTGAAGTTTACCAAGTAGTCTTTCACTTAGACCACTGCTAAACGCCGCCTTATCCCCAGAACACACACATCAGACACGCTTTATTTCTATCAACGTAATACCAATACAATATAACCGTAGTCTGCTTGCACTGTAGATCTTGCAATGAAAGTCGAACACATCGAATTATGGGTACTTTTATTTTTGCTAGTTAAGGAGTGTGGTCAGGATTTGATGTCATCGACATTGCAACCAGAAACAACCGTGATGCCCCATAATGAAACAACAACCCCGGAACATAAACCTACAACCGTACCACATTCAGAAACAACAATGCCACATTCAAACACAACAACTGAACCTTCATCAGAAACGACAACTCAACCACAACCAGAAACAACAACCGAACCTTCATCAGAAATGACAACTCAACCACAACCAGAAACAACAACTGAACCACAACCAGAAACAACAACTGAACCACAACCAGAAACAACAACTGAACCACAACAAACAACTAAACCACAACCAGAAACAACGACTGAACCACAACCAGAGACAACCAGGATGACGCCTACTACTTCGCAACCACCAAATACTCAACACAGGTATGTGGTTAGGGACAAGGAGGAGGTCTGCATTGTCCTGAAAGGAGACGTTTGGTTCGAGATCCCATACCAACGGAAAGATGGAACGGTAATTTTAGTGTTAGATTGTTGTTGATATTCTCCATTCTAAGTAAAAAGGTATATTACTGAAAACATCGTTTTTGTGACCATTTATGTACGCATGTAGAACTATTAAGGATGATGGGTTACGTGTCCTTGTGTAAAACCTTTTGGGAAAGACATCAAGACGAAAACCAATGTCACAAATAACTGTTTTTCTTTTAGCTTTCTATCTTGCTAAGCATTTCGTAAACATAGTGTATGAATAAAGTAAAATACATTTTCCTTTACTGCTTTTTTTACCATTTTCAAAAAAAAATTCTCATTTTGGTTGAAGTCTGAGCAAATTTTGTGTCAGGTTAGATATCCTAACAGTTTCCAAACACATTTCTCATTCCAGACTGCAACAAGAAATATAACCATCCCAGACAATGTCAAAGTGAGCGGAAGCTGTCACTTCAATGGCACGGACAGCGCTCAGGAAATAACGCTAACGTTCTTTAACACGTCTTGGGTCCTGGATATCGTTATTGCCAAAGAAAGACATGGTGTACACGAGAATTCCGTGCTAGTACACGCTTTATCAGACACGTCAGATTACTCGTGGCAAGCCTTGCGTCTGTCGTACGTGATCGATGCTAATTTTCCGAATGCAAATAATCCAGGTAAACTCGCATTTTGGAAGCTTTTATGTTTATTACGACATTCACTAAAGCATAATTAGCATTTGAAAATAACCGAGGTACAGAAGAATGACACAGTGTGAGTTTCATTGAGAATTAAAAAGGAATAAATCCCTCCGGTAAAAGAATCAAAATTTGGGAGCCGTCTCTATCGGCCTTATAGCGAAAAGATGTGTGTACCATCTGCCTTATAGCGAAAAGTTGTTTCGTTTCTTACAATCAGCCTTATAGCGAAAAGTTGTTTTCCTAACAGCCTTAGAGAGAATAGTTTTGTTACTATCAACCTTATAGCGAAAAGTTTTTTTTACCACCGGCCTTATAGCGAAAAGTTGTTTTACTCTCAGCCTTACAGCGAAAAGTTGTGTTACTATTAACCTTATAGCGAAAAGTTGTTTTTACCATCAGCCTTCCAGTGAAAAGTTGTTTTTTACCATCAGCCTTCCAGTGAAATTTTTGTTTTTACCATCAGCCGCACAGTGAAAAGTTGTTTTTTACCATCAGCCTTCCATCGAAAAGTTGTTTAACCATCAGCCCTATAGCGAAAATGTGTTTTGATTTTAGGCTTTTGTAACTATATCAACGCTTCAATACCATACATAATAAAAAAGCCCCCACAAAGTTTAGTCTATGTAAGCTGGCATCGAAATACTTAGCAGCCCCCTAGTCTGATTATCTTAATTCTAAAGATGACTTATTTTTATTAAGCAGTCTTGACCTTGCTCGGCAGTTGTTGTTGCAAGCTTTGACTGTATACACGTGGATCATTAATGGAGGTCATGATTAAATTAACAGGAGCAAAAGTGAATGCAGTGGCAGATGGAACATTTGGAAAGTTCAAGGGGAATACAGATGGGTCGTATAAATGCAATGCTGAACAAGAGCTAGATTTCGGGAAAGATAAAAAGATGAAGATGGATCTGAGCAAAATGCAGTACAGAGCGTTTGGAACGACAAACTCTACTGACTTTTCAAACACAGGTTTATGTGAATGATAGTTTAGAATGAGTTTTGCGTGCATGAATATGAAATACGAGTAATAGGTTGAAAGTGTATAATTATGCGGTGTCCCTTTAATGCCTTTGTTGATTTCGCCTATTTATTCTAACTATGAACCGTAATTAATATGTTACAGCAGTTGGTTTACTGTGCATTTTAGGTAATTACTCCCTGCGCGTATTGGCAGAATATTTCATACGTCAACGTCTTGTTATCGATGAGTAAATCAGCTTTATTTAAAGAGTTTGCAAACTTGTACTTGTAGTACCTCATTTTATCAAAACAGTTTGCAGATAAATCTAAATACTTGTTGAATATACTGTATAAAAGACGAATGTACCTGACTCATTAAGTATGTTTTTAAAGCAGCACCTTGTGACCAATCTGAGCCCTATGTTTACAAATTGAGAGATATTAGACAGTCTCACCTTTAATTACAGGTGTACTTGAGTGTCCAGCAGACAGTAACAACCCCAGTAAAGGCGGGAGCAACAAGACATTGGGCATTGCGTTAGGATTATCCCTCGCCGCACTTGTTGTAATAGTTATTGCTGCTGGATTAATTGTCAGATACAGGAAAAAGAAGCAGGCAGAAGAACCATATCAATCTATAAATTAATTTGAAACGATAAATACGCACAGTAATATTGCATATTAGCAGTACCAAATGCTTCATCTGGAAACTTTGACATCTTATGGGACGCAAATTAACACATGTAACCTTAACATCACATTGTCTCGAGTCATTTTTGTATACGCAATATGTTACATTGTACAAGTGTATCGTAAAGACCCTAATATATACTAAAGGAATAAAAGAAATGCAGGTTAAAACCTTTGTTGTGATTTGAAGGAATGTACTAAACGATATCTGAAATAGTACAATGATAAAGATCTATCTTTTATAAGCAAATTTTCAAAACCTCATCAGTTTATGACCCCTCTGAACTCATGTTTGCTGTATCATTACTTGAAGTAATAACAATTCAATATAAATAGTGGAATGTGTACATGCATCCGTGAGGAGTAACACAATATTGCATGTTTAACCCTCCATTTCTTTTTCCTTTCAGTATATCTATATTTTGTACTTCACAAACTTTTACATTAATTTTGTATATTGTGTGTTTTTATTCATTTATCTAATTATTTTGCCTTAATACACCTTCACCAGAACACCCACAAACGAAGCCGTTAGCTTATTCGGCAATATTTTGGGCTTAAAACCTTTTTAGAATAATTCGTGAGGTTTTGACAG